>CM076570.1:1358038223-1358338861 GCA_034641835.2 Pinus albicaulis
CTTTTAAATTTCAAAAAATAAATCCATGTTTTTCTTGTGTAATCATCAATAAAAGTCAGCATATAGTGGTTGCTTGCTAGTGATGGTGTTTGCATTGGTCCACACAAATCTGAATGGACAATTTCTAATGGTGCCTTTTCCCTTATGCTCTTTCCTAATGGAAAATTTTCTCTGTGTTGTTTGCCCAAGATGCAGCCTTCACAAAGGCTGTCCGATTTCTCAATAAATGGTAATCCCTTTACCATTCCTTTCCTATGCAATAAATTCAGACCTCCAAAGTTGATATGTCCAAATATCAAATGCCATAACCAGTTTTCATCCTTTGCTTCTCTTTGGAATGTCTCTTGTGTCACTGTTGCCATTTCATCTCCTTTATTCAAATATGCGCTCATTTTGAGAGGGAACATTTTGTTCCTTGTCATCTTCACTTGTGCAATGCATTGCTTGCTTGGTGGTTTATCCATGATGGTGCATACATCATCTTCAAAGAAAACATTGTACCCCTTTTGAATGAGTTGTCCAATGCTCAAGACGTTACACTTCATACGAGGCACACAATAAACATCTGATATGGATCTTCCTTCTCCTTTCTTTGTCAAAACACTTACTCTACCTTTTCCCATGACAGAGACCTTACTGTCTGTCCCCAATGTTACTTGAAACTTTACATTTTCATCTAACATGGAAAACATAGAAATGTTTCCAGTCATATGGTTGCTACATCCTGAATCTAGAAACCATATATCTTCATTCTTTTCTTCAGCCATATTACATGCTAAAAAAAACTTCTCTTGACTGATATTTTCCTTAGTAAAATTAGCACTGGGTCTATTACCCATGTCGCTATGTTTCTTCCTACATTCATTGGTATAATGGCCATACTTCTTACAGTAATGACATTGGACTTGGGATTTATCATACCTTTGTCCATGTGCTTGATTTTTTCCACCTTGCTGGCTGCTGCCTTGGCCTTGGTTCTGATTTTGATTGCTGCCCCTTCCATTTGCATTTGCAGGGCTGTTTCTTCCTCCTCTGTTTTGGCTTCTGCCTCTTCCTTTTCCTCTATAGTTTCCTCTGCATTGACCTCTTCCTCTTCCAAAGGACATTTGGGTCTTGAAGGCATGCTCCAAAGATGAGTTTGCAGTTCTACCCAATATTTGTTCATATGTCATCAATGATGCATGAAGCTTGTCAACTGTAAACTTTGAGAGATCCTTTGTCTCTTCAATGGTTGTGACTATCACATCAAACCTTGAGGGTAAGCTCCTCAATACTTTCTCCACTATCCTTCTTTCTTCAAGTGTCTCTCCATGAGAACTTATCTGGGTAACCAACCCAATCACATGTGTGAAGAATGAGTCTATGTTATCAGACTCTTTCATGCAAAGAGTTTCAAAGTCTCTCCTCAAAAATTGTAGCTTTGTTGTCTTCACCTTCTCCATACCTTGATAGGCAGTCTAGAGGGTATCCCATGCATCCTTGTTCCTCTTAACTGCTGCTATCCTTGGAAATACACTTTAATGCACTGCTTGATAGAGATAGAAGAGGGCTTTTGAGTCCTTATTCTTATTGCTCTTCAGCAAATCCTTCTCTACCCGTGTTAAGACATTAAAAACATTTTCATTTGCTGGTTCTTCAAAACCATCTTCAACAAGCTCCCATAAATCTTGAGAGGAAAACAGGGCTCTCATTGTGATTGCCCAATAGTCATAGTTCTTCCCATTAAACTATGGGAGTTGAGTATTTCCAATACTCATGCTTGTGTTGGCTCCTGCCATGACTTAGAACACTGAACTATGCAACAAAAACTTGACTGTGTTTTTAAATAACTTGTCTCTCTGCTTAAGAGACAAAATCTGTCTTCAAAAGGACTTCTCTCGATTGCACTTTTTTTTAAACACAAACAAAAAATCTGTTTTTAAGAAATACCTTCCTTTGTTGAGCCTTCACTTTGCTGGTCAAAATCTGCAACAAACTTCTTCCTTCGGCTTCTTTGAAAAACTTCAAAGAGCCTGGATTAGCTCTAATACCATGTTGGAATTTCTGAGTATTCCAAAACACACAGAGGAATAAAATAATTCCTCCTCTCTACACAGAGATAAAAAAAACTTGCTGGACAGAGATGGCACACAAGAAACTATTTCATTAAACTTAAAAATCTATTACAAATTGATTCTTCCTCCTCAGAGGGATTACAAAAATGGAACTGCTTCACACGCAGTGTCCTCAAATACCTCTCTGTCTCTTACAAAAATTTGCACACACAGTTCTTCACGCTGCTCTTCTGCTTCTGCTGGATTTTTCATATAACACACAGTCAATTCATTAGCCTTCGAGTTCTTTTCCTTTTATATGGCGCAACGTATTAACAAAAAAAAATTAAAACAAACTATTGAAATTGTATATATATTATAAACTTGAAAGTTTATAATATATATACATTAACTGTATATATATATATATATATATATCCAAAGTCAAAATACTTTTCATCGCGGCGTTAAATAAAACATAAGGAAAAATATTATAACAATGTTTTGAAACCATTATCATATTCCGCATAAAAAATTTTTAAACCAATGTTTTAAACCTTTGTTGCGGAACTCAAATTCGGAATTAAAATCCATTTCAACAAATTATCGCGTACCAATTCTCCTTGCTAACATTAGGGCCCAAACCCGCGTGATCGCGATCTGATTGGTCGGCGGTGGGCCCCCAGACTTCAACACAAAAACTGAAATCAATTTCATGAAATTATCACGTAACAAATGGGCTCCATGATGTAAGCACCAAAACTGTGTGATAAGCTCTGATTGGTCGATGCGTCCTATGACTTGGCAGTGGGTCTGGTTCTTTGCGTCAGTGAAAGGACTGGTGACGAGGCTAAAAACTTACATGATCAAAACGCGATTAGCTCCCCGAATGGTGATGTGGACTATGGGCTCCACAACTATGTGGCCCATCCAAATAAAAAATAAATGGAGGTTAAACAAACAGCTGTTGGTTGGTGAGGTTATCAAGGCGCGAGGGTTGCGTGGTTTAGAACCACGAAATTTAAATGTGAAATGCAGAACAATGGCTACGACCTTTTACCAAAATTTAATTTCAGGCTTTGAATATGCTGTGGCGTGGATGAAAACAAAAAAAAAAACAATCACTATTGCCCCTGCATTCTTCATCCTTCTGCACAACAGTAGTTGAATTTAAAAATTCAATGGTTCACTCAGTTTTTGTTGCGTTCTGGGTCTCTCAATACTTGGCAATAAATTGAGACCAAAAGCACTCTGAAACCCGGTAGGCTTATACGTTTCTTATCTAGCTCTACAAACAGAGTCCTCCCTTTACATTGAATGAAATTTTTAATTTTTTTCAAGTACTATTGTAATTGATATACTTTAAAATATGAACCATTCCGGGTATTAACTACAATTAATATAGATATGCTTTAAAAATATGAAGCATTCCAAGTATTAACTACTATTAATATAAAGTATTAGGTAGTTTTTAGCTGTCATATCACATCTGATATGCTTTAAAATATGAACCGATTAAAAACAATTAATATAAAGTATCACATATTAAAATATTAACCGTTCGTGGTATTAAAAACAATTAGTGTGCTATTTCATTGTCTATCACATATTTACAACAAGTTTGTTTAGCTAATAAGAAATTTGGAAGTGTTATTTGGCGTCTACTAAAGGCATCTCTGACATCATAAGTTTGTTTAGCCCATAAGAAATTTGGAGGTCATATTTGGCCTCTACTAAAACATCTCTGACATCATAATTTTGTTTCGCCAATAAGAAATTTGGAGGTCTTATTTGGCCTAAAATCATCTCTGACATTATATTCAGCCTTATTTGGCTTCTACTAAAAGCATCTCATCTCTGACCTTATAAGTTTGTTTAGTCAATAGGAGAATTGGAGGTCTTATTCTAGTAAAGACACTTCTAGCATCATATTCACTCATACCTTAACGCATATTTATCTTATTTTGGTTAAAAAATGTACTTCATGAATAATTTTTAATAGAGAAATCGGGTCAACATTGTCGTACCTCTCAAAAATGGATTCCAAACACTAAACTGTCCAGAATACATTTATCTTGAAATTTTAGCTTTGATTTATGGTTTGAGTATGTGAATTTTAATTCACAATGTTATTGCCAATAGACAAGGCACACTTCTGGGTCTTTTGTTTTAGGTAGTCAATTTATATCAGTAATTTTAAGCGTATCACAAATTGTTGCCCAAAATACATTTATCTTGACATTTTAGCTTTGATTTGTGATTTGAATATGTGAATTTTAATTCACAATGTTATTGCCAATAGACAAGGCACACTTCTGGATCTTTTTCTTTAGGTAGTCAATTTATATCCGTAATTTTGAGCGTATCACAAATTGTTGCCCAAAATACATTTATCTTAACATTTTAGCTTTGATTTATGATTTGAGTATGTGAATTTTAATTCATAATGTTATTGCCAATAGACAAGGCACACTTCTGGATCTTTTGTTTTAGGTAGTCAATTTATATCAGTCATTTTGAGCGTATCACAAATTGTTGCCCAGAATACATTTATCTTGACATTTTATCTTTGATTTGTGATTTGAGTATGTGAATTTTAATTCACAATGTTATTGCCAATAGACAAGGCACATTTCTGTATCTTTTGTTTTAGGTAGTCAATTTATATCAGTAATTTTGAGTGAAGATATGCTATTTTTGGAAAAATAAAAAATAAAAATATGCCAGGAATCAATCAGAAAGGAAAGGAAGAATAAACCTTTTGAATTTTTCCGTCAGCCAAGCCCACCGATTAATTGATACAGCCTGTCTTCTGCGAGGGGGTTTCTCCACTCACTCGACCAAAGAAGGGTGAGGGGCGAGAGCTAGCTAGGAGCGCCTGGTCCCACAGACGAAGTGATTTCAGTTTGTGCCATGCATGCATGATGTGTGGGAGGTAGGTTGACCGTTCGTATTCCATGAGTCACTCTTCATGAATCTATCAGCATGCATGATGCATCGATCGATCCATCAATCCATAATCTCCCACCCAAGCTATGCTATTTTTGGCAATGCATTTTTTGTTTTGGGCATTCATGAGTAGTTCATACAATCAATATCTGGCTGAGATTTTCTGACTCCAGACATACATAGGTGCCAAGAAAATTCTAGATGCAAAGACATCTCAGGAGAATAATCATGCAGATCAATTTATTAATAGTGATGTTGTAGGTATACAGTAGAATGAAGATTTTCATCCACTGATGACTTCAACTGGGTGGAGCATACAAAATAATGATAAAACAACTCTAGTAGACCTGAAGAATTAAGGGTTTGTCTTTGTTTCTTCTTGTTTAACCATTCTGTGGAAAAATTCAAACCGTAAGGTGAGAATTTGTGGTTTGTACCATTATAATTTTGTATGGTTAATGCAAAAGAAAACATCCAACTAAGTATTTAGTTAAATAAGTTGAGTTGATTTCATTGACATTAAGATATATATTTTTAATATTTACTAATAATGTTCCAATGTAGAGACAATAAAGAAAAATAAGGACTCTGCATCCAATTCTTTCTAAATAAAAATGCAATTTATCTGGTGGTATATTATAAATAAAATGTGCTTCCATTATATCTATGTAGTGGTTCTCATTATATGTGTTTATTTTTTTAGATTTTTAGCTAAGTAACAGCTAGATTCAAGCTACATTTCTGTGTTTACATCTTACATTCTTCTTTTCGAGCCAAACTTATTGGAGAAATAAAAATGTCGAACAAAGCCCAAGATGCGAGAAATTGAACCTTGCCCTCTGAAAGAGAGACATGTCCACTTGCATTTTGTTATCCAAGATTTACTTGTATCTTACCTAGTGGGTTCGTAAACTGAATATAAAGGACCTGTACAGTTCTAAGAGACCCTGGTAGTTGTTGAAAATATTAAAGTCGCCTGCAAAACCCCATGCAGTTAGAAACATAGTACAACAGGGGCAGCTTGGGTTGAGTGCGCACCACTGTGAATTTAACAGAGGCATGGAGAATTGTAAGGATAAATTTATGTTTTATGGGTGCAGCCGCTTTTGTAGAGGAGCATTGAAGAAATCGTGGTTCAACCATGCAATAGCAGAAGCTTTAAAAGAATAGTCTTATCAAGCCATAAAGCCCTCACCAACCAAACATAAAGAGTTTTTTTTTTACGTGCCATTGTTTTGTTTTGAACTGGGTGCGAAGTGTCTTGTTGATATGAAGTTCTGATGTGATGCGATGTTGCGATATTGCACATCACACATCACAACAGACAATGTAAAAGCCCTCCGCAAATATGTTTACTGTCGATGCGATATTGCGATGCGATGTGGTCCCCACATCACAATCGCCAATGTCTATGCCACCGCAACCAATGTTTCCGCCGATGTATTTCTTGTGATGCGATGCGCCGATGCCGATAGCGCACATCGCACATTGCAATCGCTCGTTGCCAAAGTCTTCCGCTCATTCATCCATCTGCCGATGCGATGTGGTCCCACTGCCAACGCATCAAAGGCTACGTGGACCAATCACAGTTTATCGCGCAGGTTTTTTCCATGATGTCACTATAGCATTTTGTTACATGAAGATTTTATGAAATCTGGTTCATAAATTGTTTGAGTTCTGCGAGCCCCAGCAATCAGCCAATCACAAAGCATTCTTGCTGGTTTTAGGCTTGCTGACGTAGGGGCAATTTGTTACGTGAAAATGTTTGCAATGCGGCTTAATATGTTTTGAAGTTTGGGTTCATTGGTTAATTAAAATTTTGATATGTTTTATTGTCGCACAGAGTATAAAGGTTTAAAAGAGCCGGACCCCACCAAAGTTAAATGCCACCCAGATCAATGAGCGAGAGCATAGCTGACCCAGATCAACAGTTTGTGGGAGCACGAGTTCCGCAGAGGTTAACAGGAGGGGTGCCTCCACAGTTGACCAGGCAATCACGGATTGACCAGAGATCAACGGCTATCGTTCACTGCGGTAGCACAACATAGTTTTGTTGTACCAGCAGAGGAGTGCCTCCGCAGGGACCCACAGAGGGGTGTCGCCAATATAATTTTGTAATAAGTTTTGTTTTAATTTTAAAATGTATCGTGCCATATATAATGCTGAATAGCATAGTTGGTTTTATTGTTTTTGCACAGAAGACTGTGTATTATTTTTATGTGTAATGCTCGAAGGCAGAAAGAGAGACAGAGAGCAAAGATAACGCTGCGTCTGTAGCAGCTAATCCATTGTAAAACCAGAACCTCGTTCTAAAGACAGAATCTCCATTTTGTAATAGTTTTGTTTTTTTAATGAAATAGAAAAAGTTTGTGTCATCTCTGTCCAATAAGAATTTTTTTTTTTGCATTTCTCTGTGTTAAAGGAGGAGAATTTTTATTCTCCCTGTGTGTTTGGAATATTCAGAAATTCCAACAGTAGTGAGCTCGTAAACCTAATATAGACTCTATCTAAGATCTCTTCTTTTGTCATTGATTATATGGTTGTTCTAATGATTTCTCTAGATACTCTAGGGACCTTCTCCAACCCTAATGCTCTAACAAGACACTTAGACTCAATGTTGATCTCTTGAGCAAGTGCTCAATCTCTTCTCACTTGATCAAATATAATACAAGTTATTTTTATCAGATGCGTGGACATCCAATTTACTGATCTCGATTAGACTGACTGCTTGCTCGAGAGGGTTTATTATTTTTAGTATATGTAGTTGGTGCTTTCCTCCTTCAACCTATAGTTATCTAGCCAAATCTAGACTGCTCAACTTGCTGAAGCTTTCCTTTTCCTTATAGTAAGGCTAATAATGTTTGCTCTATGTTTGCCATTGGAAATTTTTGTATTTGGTCCATTGCAATTAGAATGATACTAGACATCCATTCTTATGTATAGTAGAAAATAAGGGATGGAATTAAGAGATAAATTTTAAATTAAACTATATACACTTATGGTCATGATTTGTCATGATTTTAAAAAGTAAACTTTAAATTAAACTTATGTAGAGTTAACATTTATATTTATAGTAAAACAAGAGTCATGATTTTTAAAATTAAACTTTAAATTAAACTTGTGTAGAGTTATAATTTATATTTATGGTAAAACAAGATTTGATAGAAGGAAAATTGTTTTTCTTTTCCTCAAAGTTTAAGGTAGTATTATATTTTTCATAAATACTTTTAAATTAAAACCACGTTTTCCAAAACAAGTGGTTTCATCACCCAATATGCATGAATTAATAAAAGTAAGTCATAAATATAGTTAGTATCACTTATTTTCCTACAAATAAGGTATTAAAAGATGTGCAATTTAACAAGGTAAAATCTAATAAAAGTAAGTCACAAATATAGTTAGTATCACTTTTTTTCTTACGAATATGGTATTAAAAGGTGTGCAATTTAACACTGTAAAATCTACTATAGTCCTTGAATTTGTAAATTGCATTAAACATTGTTAGATTAATCTCATAAACAATACATTCATGTGATCATTTCTCTAAGTACTAAATTCCCATGTCCAAGATGATATACATTTAATTTAATCAATTTCGATAAATTTGAATTGCCTAATTATCACCAATTTTAAATTTAAGATTTAATTTGGATTTTTGGCTTGAGCCATACATAAATTATTACCACTTTGTTCAATTGTTTCAATATGCACTTTGTAATCATATAACTGAGCAAAGGACAATGCTAAATTATTTCAATATACACTTTGTAATCATATAACTGGGAAAAGGACAATGCTAACTTTAGTTAGAAAAGTCTTGTAGAGAAGAACAAGAACAACTTTGATTGTCACTAATTCTTGGGATTTACAATGCTTAATCAGATTAATAAACTTCACCTCTTAATGAGCGGAAAAATATAAACAATGAAGACAATAGATTTGGTAAAAATCTAAGAACACATGTTTATAACACAAGTTTAAAAATGACTTTTAATTGGAAAACTTGACTTTACAATGCTTAATCATATTAATAAACTTTACCTCTTAATGAGCATAAACATATATTAATAAACTCTACCTCTTAATGAGCATAAACATATAAACAATGAAGGCAATATGAAGGCAATATGGTTTGGTAAAAATTTAAGAACACATGTTTATAAGATAAGTTAAAAAATGGCTTTTAATTGGAAAATTTGACTTTTAATACACATAAATGTTGAAAATATATAGTTTTTAGTGATTTTATGTGTGACAATTGGTTCAGATAAAAACAATATAGTTTTTAATGGTTTTAGTTGAAAATATAAAGTTTTTAATGATTTTAGGTGTGATAATTGGTTCAGATAAAAACAATATAATTTTTAATGGTTTTAGGTGTGATAATTGGTTTTAATAAAAACAATTATATCTCTAAAAATGTTTTAGAGTTTTAGAGTCAGATAGAACTGAACAATGCCTCTAAATATGTTTATGGTTTGGTAAAAATCTAAGAACAAAGGTTTATAAAGAAAGTTAAAAAATGGCTTTTAATTGGAAAACTTGACTTTTAATGGACATAAATGTTGAAAATATATAATTTTTAACATTTTTAGTTTAGATAGAACTGAACAATGCATCTAAATATGTTTATGGTTTGGTAAAAATCTATGAAAAAAAGTTTATAAAGTAAGTTAAAAAAATGGATTTTAATTGGAAAACTTGAATTTTAATGGACATAAATATTGAAAATATATAATTTTTAATGGTTTTAGGTGTGATAATTGGTTTAGATAAAAACAAGTATATCTCTAAAAATGTGGCAATGTGGTTTGCTACAAATCTACGAATGTAAGTTAAAAAATGGCTTTTAATTGGAAAATTTAACTTAATTTTAATGGTTTTAGGTGTGATAATTGGTTTAGATAAAACAATTATGTGACATTTGGATTTAATCCTTAAAATATTTCTTTTTCTATTAAAAGAGATTATGCATTTAATTTTTTTAAATGGAATTAACAAGTAAATTCAATCTAGTAATGAACATGATTATTTTCTTTTCTTTAAATCAAGAATTGTTTATGGAATTCTTTTTTTCATAAAAACTTATGTTAAAGTAATCTAAGATTGCAGAGTAGTTAGGCAAAAGAAGTTAAAAGACAATTACCTTTTCCTCTGAGGATAAATGGGAAACCCCAGTGAGGAAAAGGGGTTATGTAAAACTTGGAGGAGAGCCTAAAGGGTTTAGGCTGAGAGTTAATCCAGAGTTGGTTGGAACTAGTGGAAACTCTGCAACTTGAATATGGAAACGAAGTCTTAGGGTCTTGAGGTCTATTCCAGAAATAATTGGGCCGAGAGGCGCATCTACAGCCCAATATGACCCGGATGTCAGGTATGTCACGTCCTCATACAAAATGTTGGCTTAAGTTTTAAATTAAAAAAAATAAAAAATAAAAATCGCATTGTACTAGAACATATATCAATTTCTAATACAATTATGTATTATTTATATAATTTGAATGGATATTAAATTATATACTTGAATTTGAATGGATCATAAATTTACCTTTAACAAAAAAAATTAGCACATTGAATTTCTAAATTAAGTAAAATTTTAAACATATTTACTCTTTACTAAAGTCAATACCATTTCCTAAATCAAAGGAAAAGAGTTAATTCAACACAAACAATCAAAATCCAAAATCTTTTAATATTTATTTTAATTAAATATTTGTAAAATGAATTTATACTTACTCCAGAGCTATGGTAAATAAATAAAAATATATATAAACCAGATGTATGGTAAATAAATAAAAATTCTTTTTATATTTATTCCATAAACCTTTTTATATTTAAAAAAACATTAAAAATAGGTTTTATTTAGATGAAGCCTAATAAATAAATATAAAAGAGGCATAAAGATCTATCTAACTCTGGATCTATCATGCCCCGAGAGGGATCAAATCTCTCAAGTTACAAACCTATTTTTTGAGTGCAAAACTTCAGGAAAGGTTTGCACCTCGAGAGATTTGATCCCTCTCGGAGCATGATAGATCCAGAGTTAGATGGATCTAGGTTGGTTCTATCTAAGTCCTACTCTGGTGCAGAGCACGAGGGGAGTTGAGGACGCAATTGTCTCTCTCAAGGTTGGGAAGCTATCATCAACGTTCTGAAGTAAGATAAGTAACTTAAGAATGTGTTAATGAAGATATGTGAATTATTACTGTGTTATCATGGTTAGCTAAACCGATATTTCTGTAATTGAGAAAGATAAGTAAAGGATAGTAAAGACATCTGTGTGTTATTTTTATTCAAGAAAGAATAAATGGTGGTATGTAGCAGTAAATAAGGTAACTCATTATTTCTGCACTTTGAGAGAGATTAAATCTCTTTGTATCTATTTAACTTTTTATGTTAATGAAGAAAGACTATGCTAGTGTAGAAATAGTAATAGTTTTTTTAAGAACATAAAGCCTTAATAAGGTGATGGAGGGGAATCTTAGATTATCTGGGGTGGAAACCCTAGACTGTATAGTGCATCCTCTCTTGATAAAATTACTATACACGGATTGTGGGACTTAAGAAAAAACCCAGAAATAGTGATGGTTTGGACATCAACTTGATATAGTAGTTGAATAATATTGGTAAAACTTTAAAATAGTAGTTAAATAATAATTACAGAGTAAACGAAAGAATTAAATGAACGACTGTTATGTATTATAGACCATAGCCATAGATTGGTACTGTTATTCACAATTAAAAACATAATACAAAATGGAGAAACCTGAAGACAGGATAAAGATAACTGTAATGCTATCATATTTATAAATAAGGAAACTGCATGAGTAGAATTCAACATAAAGAAATATAGGAGAACTATATGCAGATATTTCGGTGCTATTCTGAGTATACAAGCTTAGCATAGAAGGCAACATACTACTTGAATGAATATATAAGTAAAGTCTACACAGTCGGCGCATAGAGAGAAAGCAGTGCTAAACAGTTATGGCCATATATATTAAAACGAGATGTAATATGGTAAACAACATCAAGGACTATATATATATTTACCCAAAATACTTATACAAAAACCAATGCTAAAACATTACAATTGTATCCAGTATTATGAAAAGAAACAAAGGGAAAGGTTTCCAAGCGAAACCGAAAATTATTTCAAAGTATAGAGTGGAGTGAGAAAGATCCAGAATGTGACTGTGCATTCGTTATAGGTACTGGAAAACCCCTATCATCTATAAATTTACACTTTAAGCCATTCAAAGGCCGAATAAACCCTTACACCAGTTAATCAAAATATGGAACCTAGAGCCCTAAGGGATTCATTTGAAAATCATTATTTAACACAGGGTTTATACCCAGAAAAACCTGAGAAGCTTCAAGTAAACAAGTTCATTTCAGAAACCCTTGGTACCTGTACGCAGAAGAGGAGAAAATATTTAGTAATTGAAGCAGTAATGGCTGAGGGGAACACCAATGCAAATATGAGGATGCGAGGTCCATGAAAAACTATTTGAAATAACAAGAAAGCAAGAACCATGGTTAGGGTTTGTAAAATAAAAATCCTGTAGAAACACGACTAAGCCTGAAAAGAGGAAAGAATAAACCCAGATCCAATTCATATAACTCACCTTAGTATAGATGCAGAGATCCGATGATGAAAAGAAAAAAACTGGAAACAAGAAAGTGAAGTGAGTCAATTCGCAAAAATAAATTACCCTTGCCGAAACAATACCTTGAAAAGCCTCAAGGTCAACCTAAAGATGCCGAGCTGAGAAACCTGGTTGAATACTTAGTTCTATGAGGAAGAACAAATCTTCATAGTAACCCTGTATATAAAAGGGTCGAAAGAAAACATTGAGGTACTGAAACAAAGAATACAAATACATCCGTTGTTATAAACCAAAACAATGGAGTCGAGCATAACGAACCCTAAATAATTGTTATGAACAATGTACAGAAAGAAAAATGAGCAAACAATGCAAATGAAAATTTTTGAGCTGAGTTGATGGGAAACCTTTACATATACATGAGCATAGCTGATTAACCAGCAGAATCAACTGAGGTCGTAGAGTAAAGGAGTCATATCAATGTCGAATTCTAGAGCAAGAGAGCTTGGAGCGCTCCACAATCCCGCAGAGGCAAGTAATAAAAGTGTTAGTGTTGAGGGGCAGGTCACCACCCTAACCTCTCCCAAAGTTTCATCACAGCCGTAGATCAAGTGGGTAAGTAAATCCATGGTGGAAACCTCAACAGATGTCAATCCACAATCACCATAACCAATGACCAAAATAAATCTTTGTAGAGATTTCGTTGAGTACAACATCATGATGTCGAATTAATCAAGCACCATATCCAACCTTACAAATACTATTAAAACCTTTAAGTATAGTTAGTGTTAGATGGTTGATAGGTGACCTATTCTGTCAAGTGGTTAAGCCACATGAGCTCTAGAGGGAATAAGACATTATGTGTGGTTGCACTTATTTGACCAATGTAATTTATGCTTGTTGAAAATTATAATATTTTATCTGAACATGGCTTCGTAAGGTTATGGTGAATGGGTTTACAATTCACAATCTATACATATATATATTGATTGTTAATATAGAAATTAATCATGTTTGTTAAAAAATATATATATATGTTATGTTGTTTTATCTTATTTGAATTATATCAAGAGGAGAATGGAAGTACCACTAATAAGTAGTAAAAATGGTAAGTAACATAGATTTAAAAAAAAAAAATTGTAAGTGGTTGTCACAAGTGGTATCAGAGCAGGTTTCACATGCTGGGGCCCAAATGGGGTCACTTGAATAACAATTTTTGTGTGTAAATTGTGCACATAACTAGAAAAAATACAATGAGAAGGGGATCAACGCATTGTTGGCATGAGGGTTCTTGACCCAGGTTTAGAGTTGAGGTTAACCAACAAAACCCTCTTACTACTAGCCCTTTCCGCAGTGACCTGCTTACGTAAGTCAAAGTCTCACCCGAAGAAGTATGGGGGGGGGGTGTTGGAACCAGGTTTTGATAACCTGACAGAGGTTTGAATGATGTGGGTGCCTTAAGATCCAAAATAACCATAAATAGACCTTCGCAAGAGAAGCCCTAACCAGGAAACCCTTACATATAGCTTTAGGTCAATTATACAGAATGCCTTGTGCAAGTTAATAGGGAATCTATAATCCAAGTAATAACCCTTAAAAAAATATATTAGAACCTTATACCATCATATCCATCGAATAATCATTCATATAAACCCAGAAACAATTGCGCAAGATATCTAATTGTAGACAATACAAGAATCAGAAATAATATGTAGAAACATTCATAACATGCAATTCAGACTCAGATATCTGCAACAATAGTTCTTTATTAATATCAGTTCAGATCCTTCATACAAAAACCCTTCAGTCGCCTGCGTACACAGCCAGCGGGTTCTGCACACAGCCAGCAGGATACTTGTACCCAGACAATTCCACACCAAAGTATCACAAGATAGCCAGATCTAACATCCACATTCAAAATCATCCAAAAAATGACTTCTTAGACTCGATATAGACTTATATTGATAATTTTAGCCTACGCTACTCTAGGTTCTGCAAAATGTGGTTTACAGCCCTGCGTTCTATCCTTTTTACCCATTACAACTCATGACGGGCTTTGACCTGCCCCAAAGCCCCTGCTCACGACTAAAATTACAAAATATATCAAAAATGGTCTTTGGACTTAGGGGAGCCTGCTCCAACACGCACCAAGTACCCATAAATATTGGGGAATCTCACCCCCAAACCAATCTTGAAATGAACTCATAAATGTGGGTACAACTAAGTGTAGATCAGCATCAACAAACCAGTAGCTTATTAGAAGAACATTAGTGTTAGATGAGTATACTACTAAGTACAGTGCAATAGTTACAGGAAGAAATGGTCCGGGTGAGAAGCAACAATGAAATATTGATGAGAGAGCAGGAGAGGATTTGCAAAAGCCTCTATGATAGGTAGAATCAAGGGATAGTTCCACCAAGCCCTGAAAGAGACACCCGGGAAGAAAGTGAACAGTGATGATAGACTAATGACAAGCCGAAAGGAAGTCATACACAGCGAAGTAATAAAAACAAAAATTATAATGAAGAAGAATCTAGAAATGTGTCAGAACAAAAAGAGATGGAGAAATAGAAAGTGGAATTGCAGGGTGAGTTCTGGAAAATCAAACCTCCTACTTTCGATGGAGAGGTTGAAGAGGTGGTAGAAGCATGGCTAATTAACATGAACAAGTATTTTCAAGTTTATGAATATAGCAACAAGCTCAAAGCTCGCTTGGTTATCTATCAACTAAGGGAGAAAGCTACTTTGTGGTGGGAGGAAGTAAAAAATGTTCAAAGTATTGAAGACCAGAATGTGACCTGGGACGAGTTCCAACAATACTTCAAGCATAAGTACCTAACAAAGTGTTTCTATGATGAGAAATCTCGAGAATTCCATGATTTGAGATTGGGATAGTTGACAATGGATGAATTTATAACTAAGTTCACATCATTGTTAAGATACGTACCTTACCTGAGAGATTTCTTCAAGATCAGTAGAAGGTTTATGCAGAAAAAAAGAGAACCTATCAGGAGTTTGAAGTGGGTGATCATGTGTATGTGAGAATCAAGCCCAAGAAAATCACCTTAAGGTGGGCTTCGTGCCAAATTGGCTCCCAGGTTCTATGGACCTTTCCAAATCTTGGGAAGAGTGGGACCAGTGGTTTATCGACTGGCATTACCCAGTCACATTCGAGTGCACAATATGTTTCATGTATTAATACTGAAATGATATGTGCATGATCCGAGGCATGTAATACATTGGAAAAACATTCAAGTAGGAATAATATTGAGTACCAAATTTTCAAAAAATATTAAATTTATATTAATTAACTTAAGCCTTTGTTGATTGCAGGTCGAACCGGATGATAAATTTCTGGTAGAACCTCAACGTATTCTCGATCAGAGATAAATCATGCTCCGGAGGCGGGCCATCATCCAAGTTAAAGTGCAGTGGAAGCAATTTGGCCTGGAAGAGGCTACATGGAAAGATGAGGGATTTGTGCATGAGGCATACCCAAAATTATTTGCTGATATGGAATAGAACACCGAGGATGGTGTTTACTTCCAGAGGGGGAAGATGTGACATTTGGATTTAATCCTTAAACTATTTCTTTTTATTTTAAAAGAGATCATGCATTTAATTTTTTTAAATGAGATTAACAAGTAAAGTTAATCTAGTAATGAACATGATTATTTTCTTTTCTTTAAATAAAGAAGTATTTATGGAATCATTTTTTTCATAAAAACTGATGATAAATTATTCCAAGATTCCATAGTAGTTAGGGAAAAGAAGTTAAAATATAGTTACCTTTTCCTCTAAGGATAAATGGGAAATCCTAATAAGGAAAAGGGGTTCTGTAAAACTTGGAGGAGAGCCCGAAGTCTTAGAGTGAATGCAGAGCTGGTTGGAACCCATGGAAAATTTGCAACCTGAATCTGGAAAGGAAGACTGGACTGAGGGTCTTGAGGTCTACTCTAGAAATACTGCTATCTATGTCCTACTATAGTGCGGAGCATGGGAGGAGGTGAGGACTTAATCACCTCTCTCAAGGTTGGGAGGCTATCATTAGCTTTATGAAGTAAGATAAGTAACTTAATAATTTTTTAATGAATATCTGTGAATTCTTACTATGTTTTCATGATTAGCTAAACTGATATTTCTATAATTGAGAAAAAAATTAAAGAACAATAAAGACATATAGATGAAATGGATTCCCACTGTACCTTGTATTTAAGATTGCGAAATGAGTATTCATTTCTAGCCTAGCCCACTTATTTGTCATAGATGCAAGGCTAAGGTATGGATTTATTTTCTAATTAGCTCTTCCTTGGATGCTAATGTAATTCCATGAGTTTATTATATACAACAGAAGTTGAATATTCAAGATACTTTATTCATATTCTCTTGGTGTAGCTCTACTAATATAGAACCTCCATATCCTTGATAGATTCATAGGAGTATCATAGGCCCTGTTTTGTTTCTAATTAAATAACATCCATAGACCCAGTGGACATACTAGGAAGTCTCGAAAATGTGAAATGCCTTTTCCATACCTTTACCTTTTGATTTTATGTCCAAGAAAGAGGTGGAAGGGGGATTTCAATCACTCTTTAATGGCATGTGGGATGACACCTATGATCTAAGAGCTCTTACAAATATGTATATTTTAATTATAAACATTATTATTACAAGTAAACCTTAGAAACTATAGTAAATTCATATGGGTGGAGTCTTGGAAATAGCTAGGAAGCTAGCTAGATATAGAGATTATATACTCATAATCATTCAAGCATGGTTCTACTATCAAGTTGATAGCTTATATCTTCTACTAGGGTAATAATCAAAGAGATGGTTATAGTTGTACCCAAGGATCCTAAAGCAATAAAAGTTGTTATAAATATCATCAATCAATTACTACAAAATGATTGAAAATAATTTTTCTTTAAAGAGAACACCAAAGCAAAGGAATGGTTAAAGTAAAGAAAACGATGAGAAATTTATGTCAAATAGAGAAAGCCAGACAAATTCAAAGGCCATAAATATAAAAGGAGAATGATAATAAATATTCTTATGTACAAGCTAATCGTTTGGGAGATAGCTCAATAAAACATCTCTTAAGCATTTGACCATACAGAGAATGGAGGTCTAATTCTCCTTCTAATTTTTGTAGTATATTCTATCACTTTGTAGTAGGAGTTGCTCTAGCCTTCCTAAAATTAGAGAGGGATCTCTCTTAATGATTAACTTTGTTTGTTTAATAGATTTTAGGCTAGTTATGTTTGCTTAATTTGAATTGATTTTGATTGATTGGTGGAATTAATGATTTATATGAATAGGTTCTTTTCCATTTTCCATTGGGATATGGAGTCAATATGCTTTGAAAACATAACAAAATAAAATTATAAAGGAAGCGTTACAGGGCAGGATAGGTGAGCAATATCAGATCTCAAGGATGAATGGAGAAGTGATTTTCAATCGGGATCAAGGAGAAATTAAGAATTCCTTAAACCAGATAATGAAGAGAGATGAAGAAGGTCAATCGGGATCAGAGGGCAATTAAGAATTATAGAAACCAGATATCAGAAGAAAACATAGAAATGTATAATAGTTCAAAGCAAAGTGTAGTTTAAACAAATTCTGCAGTAAAATTCATGTTATAACATTCACATTTAGAACACATATATGTTTATGGAATACTTAGAAAGATAACATGAACAATTGAAATGTATACTTCACTGAGATAGCTCAACACATGAATCCTGTAAAGAAGTTTATTTATTACTTGTCCTGTCTGTCAATTGGAAATGGTACAATAACCCTAAGGTAATAGATCAATCAACTATGGAAATATTCAGAAATCCACCTTTGATACTTCGAATTGATGAAGTATTTATACAAATTATTACAAAAAATATCCTGTCAAATGACTAGGATTTATTCAAGGAAAATAAAATATCTTTATGTAAAAAGATAGTGACACCTATTAACTGACTGAAATCTGGCCCTGTTTTCTTTGATTGTTGTTACTTGTTGGTTTCTTTCATCTGTATTTCTGTGTTCTTTCACCTATCTGATCTTTAACCTGTCATATTAAATCACACCATTTTCCCCATGTTTCTTCATCTGGTATTTTGATCTTCATCATCTTCTGGTAAATATCATCTACCTCAGAATATTTGGCAAATGTGGGCTTATTTACAAAAAGGTGATTTACCTCATGCTAGAGGTAAAATAAATTTTCTAAAGTTTGAGGGAGCACTATGCCTGTGGGTATGACCTTCATTGATGAACTGTTGGAAGTTTCTTTGGCTACTTCCATCATCTTCTTATCATAGTATTCATGTTTCATGATTTTATCATTGATTACTAAAGGATTAGGAAGACCCTTCTGTCTCAATACATCAAACTTTGACAGAATAGAGACTATCTTAGTGGTGAAGAAAGTTATTTCCAAGAGA
Source organism: Pinus albicaulis (assembly GCA_034641835.2). Lineage (NCBI taxonomy): Eukaryota > Viridiplantae > Streptophyta > Pinopsida > Pinales > Pinaceae > Pinus > Pinus albicaulis. Next base: position 1,358,057,250 of record CM076570.1, read on the forward strand.
AATCTAATGATACAGCGTGAGGACAAATGTCAAACTATGGAACTCGCAGTGAACAAAATTTGTTCACTGCGAGTTCCATAGTTTGACATTTGTCCTCAAGATGTATCATTAGATTTCTCTTGGAAATAACTTTCTTCACCACTAAGATAGTCTCTGTTCTGTCAAATATCACGAGTTCTTCTAATTCATACTTGTTTTTAGAATTAAGGAATTTTATTATTTCAGAGGCTTCCTCTAGTTTCTTTCCAAGATTTTCTTTGAACTTTTGAATTGCATCACCAGCTTCCTTTACCAAGTCATTTTGCTCAAATATGATCTGCATAGAAGGCCAAATATCATTAACCAAGTTAATGATATTGGCCCACAATTGTTTTTTTGCTTGGGCTAAAGGCTCTTTTAGTGGTAACTCCTTTTCTAGCTTGTGGATTATTTTAGTCAATCTATTGGATTTTTGTACTTCTGCCTGATGCATTACTTCTGCCAATTTGTTTCCATCTTCTAAAATATTTACTTGTTCTTTGAGCTTGTTAATTCCTGTAGTTTGAATGGACATATCTTCCATTTCTTTGATCAATTTGCTGGCCTCATCAGTGAGATGGGCTATTGGTATTGTTGATGTTGTTGTTGATGTAGTTGCTGGAATTGATGTTGATACTGGAGCTACTATAGATACATGTGTTGATGTAGATGCTATAGGAATAGCAGTAATGGGAATTGCTTCCATGCTGTCTTGTTTTTCCTGCACAAGTTGATCCATTTCTGTCTCCATTTCTTTTAGTTGAGCTTTCAAATGAATGATGAGATTCATCATTTCATCCTTTTGATTATTAGTTTCCAAAACCTCCTTGGTTTGTGGATGCTCAGTAATTGGTAATTTTAGATGTTTCTTTAGTGCAACTATGTTTTCATTCTTCTTCTTTATTAGTCCTTCTACTGCTTTAATGTATTTTTTATTATAACCAACTTCTATTACCAAATCTTCAAGTGACTTTATCCCGTTATCCTTTGCTTGTGATGAAGCTTTTTCTAGCTTTAACTGTGACTTTATATTTTCTACAGAATTATGTAACTTCTGGAAACTTAAAGCTTTGTGTGTCATGGTGGAATATATCATTTCTCCTAAATGTTTGTGAAATTCAATCTAGTCAATTGGATGCACATCTTTGGCAAGAACTTCAAAGGCTATCTTTTTATAATATTTTGAAGTTTTGGGGGCCTGCACCTTTATTTATAGAAATGTCATATGCATCTTTCTTTTTTGAGGTCAAAAGTTGAAAGAAACCTACTCTGATCACTAGGAGTTTGCTTCCAGTATTGTGCATATGTAACAACCTTTAATGCTTCATTTTTTATTTTAGTCTCTTTGTATTTCTCCAAGATATCTTTTTCTTTCTCAACTGGTTTTCTAGATGATGAAAAATATTCTCTATTTTTATTTTGAATGATTTGTGCACTCGAATTTGATTGTAGAGGTGTTTCTTCTGAATTTGTTTTAGGAGCATCATCTCTGATAACAATATCTATTTCAATGGTTTCAACTGTCTCTTCCTGCTCTATCACTAGATTTAGCTTTGTTTTCTTTCTGTACATAAGCTTGAATTTAGTATCAGATGTAGTTTCCATTGAATAAGAGCCTTCTTCTATAGGCATTTTTGAATTATTATCCTGTGGTGCTGAAGTAAGAAGGATGGAACTAGTATCAAGCTGCTTCTCCACCTCCTATAAAGTGTTTTCTAACCAATTTTATTGGTTGGAATATTTTCCAATTTCAGGCTTTGATTCATGAATGAATGGGGTGAGTTTGAACTTAAATCTCAATTTACTTATGACACCCAAGGGGTTATATGACCATTTGAAATTGCTGCCGAACTTTAACTCTTGTATGCATATGTTTGCTTGATGTCCATCATTCCTATTGTTGCATATAAAAGGCCCTAGTTGGTTTTTAATCTTGAATTGGGTCTTCTTTTTTGCTGAAAGGAAATTGATCTCATCAGAATTCAAGATTTGTCTGATATATTCTAAAGAAAATATCCTCATTGGGAGGTATTTGGGAAGCTTGTATGGAATTAGATGGCTTCCACAAACTCTGATTTCTGTATTATTCTGGTATAAATACCAGTCTCTTGTTTTGCTCTGATCTGATAACTGTAGAACCTTTATGATTTCTTCACTGATTCTAGGTTGAATACTACTGCTAATAATATTAACTACTGGATATACAAAAGAATCAATAAAGTCTTTGAAACTAAATTTAGTTGAATCCTTTCTGATCAAGGATGTCCAAAAGATAACAGACTGGGGATTACCATATGTGTCCAGTTTTTGTAGGTTTACTGCAAACCTTTCTGATTGAAAATATATATACATATGAAAAATACTGAGGAGTATTTGAATACTCCTTCTTCTGGCAGTTTGATCAGTTAATCATGCATGGCATCTGCCAGGTATTGGGAAAAATTGAAAGTTGTAGCTGGAGGCTGACCTGGGCAAAAGATAGATAGGAAACCAAGAATAGATTCATCTACATGCTCATCAGTGACATATCCTAAAATACAGGACATCATGGTCACAATTTTTCTGGTTCTTTTTGAAAACATGGTAGCAGAGTAGGGAGGATTTTTTTTAGGAGTTTCTACTGATTGAGGGAGGAAAGTATGAAAGATTTGAAATCTTTTAGGGAAATCTAGCTTCAAGTAAAGCTCAGTAAGGGTTTCAATGGAGAAAGGTACTCCCTCTGGTTGTGATTGAATCTGCAACATTAGATTGATAGATTGAGCAATGATAGTAAATAGGATTTCTTGGGCAGGGGTGACTATGGCCTTTTCATTTGGAAAATAGCTGATTTGGCACAGTCTGATGAGTTTAGGGAACTGATAGGTTTGTGGAAATGTGTACTTGGGTAGGTTAGAATCCCATAGATGAATATCATCTGCCTAATCAACAAATTTGTCATGGCTCCAGCAATGGAGTTCCAAAATGTTGCTATCAGTCATAGTATCATTAATTTTGAAGTCCTTATCGGCCAAAGGAGTGTGGTCAACATCTAAAAGTGGTGGTTGCAAAGGGTTTAAATTCTGGACGCTTTGGGAAGCCATTAATTTATTTCAATTTATTAATAAAATGGATTATTTAATGGTTCCAGGTACTCATAATTACCTGGAGTATCGTGAATTTGGTTTGCAGAAGGGTCCAGGTAGAAACGAGCTTCAATTTTGGTCGACAATGGATTTTTGGTCTTTCCACAATTCAACTGAGAGAGGTCTTATTATTTTTGAAAACTGAGGCTTTATCGCATGGCGTAGGGGTTCTATTTGTTTATTATTTTTTGAAATTCGAGTGGTTTATTTCATTGCGTGGGTGGTTTATCGTACGACACAAGGTGGTTTGGCAGTTTGGGACTGCGGGGTGCGATAGAATATAGAGGTGACGTGTGGTAGGGGAACAGGGGAATGAAACCACCCATTTAGTACCCCCCCTCTATTTTAAACTTCGAATAGTGGGGTGTGCGAAAAGGTTTATTGGACGTTGGATCCGATCGGCGGTGATTGAGCAGTAGGCGGGTTGCGAAATCATTCAAATGAGGTGGGGTTGGGTAATAGTTAGGCGAAGGGTTTTAATATAAAGTGGGTCGGGGATTATATATGTGGAGAGTTAAAAATGGTGGGGGGGGGTGGCGGGTTTAAGTGAAAAGTGGGCCCGATTTAATATTTGTTGCTTTAAACTATGAAAAAGGTGGGTTTTGTTTGTTTTATGAAAACATAACGCTAGTCAAGGGGAAAAGGGGGTTTTAGCAGGGGAAAGGGAATTTTAGCAAGGGAAAGGGAATTTTATGAAAGGGGAAAAGGGTTTCTAGGAGGAGAAAATGGTTAGGATAAGGGGAAATGGTTTCCAAGAGAGGAAAATGGATTTAGCAAGGGGAAGGTGTTAGAAAAAGTGTTTTGATCATGGATAAGCATAGTGAGGCTTATGTAATCTTTGAAAAGTGCTCTACCTACCCTTTTATTCATCCTAACATTTTTTATTTCCTTTATTGGGTGCATTTGATCTTGTTGACCCTTTTATTTTCTTTTGATAAGCAAACTAACTTATTTCTAACCTTATATATTCCGATGGATCATATTAAAATTATGAGCTCATTTTATTCTCTACCTAACTACTGATCTACAAAGATTAAATGGTTTGGTAGATCTTTATTCACTAACTATCATAATCATAAAATTTAAAGGCATGAACAATCAAGATTAGACTACATGATCATAATGAATTGTGGCATTTTGAACAAGCTGCACACAATTTATTTGCAGAAGTAAAGTAAACTAAGACTAGTGGCATTTGAATGTGTAACACTTTCAGAATTCAATTTTTGTCTCTTTTTATGGGGTTCATATTTTATATATTTTTTTATCTTTCTTTCTTTTGGTCCTTTGATTATTATTTTAGGACATACCCTCTTTTCATTTTTTTAATATGGAAAACATTTGCAGAAAGCAAAGACATGTACAATATTACAAGACTTAACATAGTCATTTCAAAATCATGATCCCTATTATTATAGGGCCCTAATAGTATACACATATTTTTATACCATATGTAAGTACCAAGATATATATGTGATATTTTAGTATGTTTTTCTTTCTTTTCATGTTACTTGTCCCTCTTTAAAAAAAAGTCTCCCACCTAGAATTTCTTTTCTCCAACATTTTTTTGTGATACCATTCCTTAATTATATTTTTATAGACATAGAATTTATTTTTTCCTTCTCTTTTAATCCACAATTATTCAAATTCTTCCCCATTAAATCTTTGCATAATTGGAAAGAGGCAAGAATATGTTTGGAGAAACAAAAAATTCTTTCCCATAGGCTAGAAAGTATGATGTTCCTAAAGGGACCTTGGGGGTATCTTTGTAAGCCTATATATCATTTTATAAGGTAGTATGCCGAATTCTAATTCCTCCCTAGATCCAAGGAATTTTAGTTTCAAAATGAATATAAAATTTGTATTAGTGAAGTCATCTACACCATTTCGCTAAAGGTAATACTCCATGACATATATTAAAATTATTCCCTTATCTAAAAACAAATTCAGTGAAATTAAAAAAATGATTTATAAAAAAATAAAAACTTAAAAGAAAGAAATAAAAAGTTACTTTAGAAAAAGAAAGATTAGTTGGCATGTTGATACTAATTAATAAGATCGATTTTTATAAATATGACCTCTTCATTCACCTAAGTAATGATACAATATTAATGGATCAATTAAAATAGCTTTTGGCCATTAAAATATATTTGACCTCTTCATTAACCTAAGTAATGGTACAATCTAAATGGATCATTTAAAACAAGAGCCACTTGGTGGCATGTCAATACTTCTTTGTATAGTTGAATTGTATGCATATATTTTGGTGCATAAAATAGTGATAAAATATGTTGATAGTTGATGAACCTTATTTAATACTACTTTATCTTATGAGAATTGTATCATAATACAAGTATTATAATATCTATCGCCTAACAAACATTTACTAACAATTTAATTTATATGATTAAGCTAAGTATATTGAATAAAGTAATTATAACCATTTTATTGAACATTTAGTCTATATAATACTAGGGAAATTATATTTTTTTTCCCATACCATTTTATATTCAATTGTAAATTTCTCAAAATAATAAAATTGTAATGTCAAATTCAACACCCAAGACCTTATATTCTTAATAATCTTAAAAGTGTTGAACTTTTGAAACAAAACAATATAATGTTGTTGGTATTTTTCTCAAAATGTTGTTGGTATTTTGCTCATCCAGGTGCTTCATTGCAAAGACTAAGACAATTTCCAAAGAAAAAAATACCCAAGATTCCCTATATATAATCTACTTTACCATCTACACTTAGGATTTTAATGGCTACATGGAAGCATACTTCAAACTAGCTTAGGCTAATGTTTGTACTATCGTTAGATTTGTGAATGAACTATATGTTAAGAAAAATTGTCAATAAACTATACATTAAGTACGAATGTGTTATTGGTTACAATGATGGTTAGCACTTCCAACAATCTAGTTGTGATTCTTCATTTATCTCCGAACACACTTATACATTATACATGACATTGATACGAACTTGTTTAATGATTAAATGTTTATAATGAACACATTTTATTTTAATTGTCCAATGCTTTATTTGTTCATCTTTACACAATAAGTGATTGTTTTCTCTATGCAGCTTCACACAATTTGTACAATGGTGCTTGTTTTGCAAATTGTATATTATGAACCTATCTAAAACCAAAATATTCTTATTTGTACTTAAACTAAAAAATAAACTTTTAAGTTTCCATTTAGACATCAAACTAAAAGTGTATCACTACTTTAATATTGTCACTAAAACAAAGATAAATATGTATTTATCTATCTGAGATCACTTGGAAATATGGATATGTCAAACTCATAAACACAAAATATTAAATATATATTTAATGCTAAAAAACAACTTAAATATTACAAGTAAAACACCTATGAGAACCCCTATGAGAGCATATTACTTTTTATTCTTTTATTAAAACTAAAGAATTATGATTTGATATTTGTAATTTATTTGGTTGTTTATAAATAAATAATTTCAGAAATAGATTTCTCTTTCAATTATATGTTTAGTGATTTTTTAACATGATTTAAAAGAAAAAATAAATATATTTTCTATAAATTATATTTGTTAATATATTGTTATATATTTATTTTAATTTATAATATAAAAATTAAATTGAAATCAATCATAATTTTTTATATTTAAATTAAGATAAACATATTATAAATAAGACATAAATTATAATAAAGAATATATATTTTTTATTATTATTTAAATTAGTTTCAATTGATAATTAAATTGATTTAAATTTAAGTTAATTTAATTATGAAATAGTGAAATTGTATTTTTCTGATTATTTAAAATATATTTTTAAATTGAAAATGAATATAACTCCTAAAAAAACCTGTAAACTTAATTAAAACCTAATTAGACCTTTGAATCTAACTTAAATTATAAAACTTAAATTAAAAAAATAAAAATAAAAAATTAAGAACATTAAAAATATAAATATAAGTATCCACATCACATTAAAAATAAACATTAAATTAAAAACAACAATATTATAAAACTATATAAATATATGATAAATTATAATGTATCAATATTATAATAAAATAATTGTTAATCAATATTATAATAAAAATAATTGATAAATATCATAAAAATGGGGCATAAGAATTGAATAAAAAATGTGTTGATGTATAATATATTTTTAATTTATAAAATATCTGAAGATATTAATTATGGATGTTCATATGGCAAGTAAACAAAAAAGTCACATATATTTAGGTAAATTAAAAATAATGTTGATAATTTTGAACAGGCTCAGAGCATTTAAAAATAATGGTGATAATTTTGATCCCTCTCCAAAATATGTAAACGTGATTGTGGCTTTGTCCCAGGGCCGTCATGTTTCTTCATTATCTATCCCAAAATGTTCCATGAGTATTCTAAAATATTTTTTCCCTTAAAAAAATGTGGTTTCTATGACTTTTTTTCCTTCAAAAAAATGTGGTTTCTATGAGTTGTTAGTGTAGGATTTCTCACGAGAATTTTCAGTAATGGAGGAGTAATTAATTGTGTTTATTTTTTTGCAAATTTTCAATAGATTTCTTTAAACATTCCTTCTTCTTTTTTACTGATAATGTTTTTTTCATAGCCGTTAAAACAAAGAATACCTTGGCAATGTTACGTTTTCCACATCCAAATACAACCTCCAAAATCTCATGACATTAGACAATTTCAACGAAAATGAGGTTTTAGAGCTTTTATCCCTCGAGAGGTATTTACAACAATGTCAATGAAAATGCGGTTTCAAAAATTCTTTAAATCTTCTATCCAGATACTCTTGATGTAGAGGTATTTACAACAATATAGGTGCTGCTTGTGCTGATTTTTAAGCTTTACCACAATCTTACTATGCTTTAATACAGAAACAGAAAAATGATAACCCTAAAACAACATCATATTACATATCTCCTCTAGATACCACCATCAGAACCATCGCCATAGCAAGTTTCGCCACCACCACCATAACCACCACCAACGCTGCCCCCATGGGAGCGAACGCCCCATTTCTTCTGGACTGGGTTGGGTTAAGGGTGATGCTCCTCTCGTCAAGCATATTTCTATTCATTGCATTGATGGCATCCCTTATCGATTTCTCATCGTTGAAGGTCACGAAGCTGAATCTACAACATCCACCTGTTTCCCGATCACCAATAATATTGGATTCCACGACTTCTCCTCCAGGATTCTGCCATTAGTGGACCATGCGAGTCCTCCAACGAAGCATTGGAAATCAACATCTGCTAAGCCATCTTCTCAGACTGGATTTTGAGAAAACTTGACAAAACAAGAGAGAGCAAAAAATCACTAACATAGCACATTGAATAGAGCACATTGAACAGAGGGTGGTCTGTTAGCGCTTCATTGATAATCCATCCTGAATATCTCCACATTTAAGATTTAAGATTTAAAATTTGAATTTTCATTTCCCTCTCGATCCCACACGCTTTTTGTAGATGGAGGTGACGAAGGAAACATAGTGAAATGGACCTAGAGGAGATGGTCGCCAACTTGCCTGAAAGTGTTTTGCCGACATGATCCAAACTTCGAGGTGCCAAAAAAATCCTCAACGTTCTCCATCAAAGGAGGTTGATTATTTTCTGACTGATGACACTTTCTGGGCAATTCTAGAGGCTGGGTAGACTACTCCTTAATCTATTGTCACAAAATGAATGAATGAGTCAAACCCGCCCGTCTTTTCATGCCTTTTTCCACTAGCTCAACCAAACTTCTTTTTCTATAGGAGGAGAAACCCTATTTTTTCGTAGGTGGGAGCAGTACAAGCCATCCTTGAACAATCAGTACAAAACTAGCATGACTTTGGTCCATAGATACTGCAAACAGGAGATACCTTTCGTTCACAGGTCCCCCCATGAATTCATTAGGGGAGTGAGGTGGGCTAAGGGGGAATAGCAGATGGCCCATGACCAAATATATCCTAGGTTGGGTTAGAGGAGAATTGAACGGAGCCCCAACCAGGCCAACCTGCTAAGCTTGTCAGTAATTATTACTGTTGTGTAACCAGCTCCAAAAATATAAGAAAAGAGATATGAACGCCTTAGAAATAAGCCAATTCGAGGGGGCAACCTCCAATACATTACATAAATGAACAATTCTTGGATGATACAAATGAACAAAACCTCCTTCTATATATAGGAGTCCATGGGCGCACAATATAATCCTAGTGGGCCACAATGTAATCCTAGCCGACCTAACAATAATAATGTAAGGGCACAATAATAACAATATGGGGGTTACAGGGGTACAATAATAACAATAAGGGGGGCTACACTAACATAATAAGGGCTACACTATTAATATAGGGACTTAACATGCCCCTCTCCTTCAAAAAAGTGTTGTCCTCAACGCTTGAGTAGCTCTGGGTGCTTCTGTATAAAATTCTCATCCTCCCATGTAGAATCTTCAGTGGGTAAGTTCTTCCACTAGATGAGATACTCTGAAATTGATCGATTCCGTAGTTGTCGAGTTCTTGTTTCCATGACCGCTTCTGGTTCCAATATGATTTTTCCTTCCTCATCAAGTTCTCGCAATATTGTTTGAACTGGAAGATTTTCTCCTATAACCTTCTTTAAGCATGAAACATGGAAAACTGGATGTACTCGCGAAGAAGCAGGAAGCTCCAAATTGTATGCCATAGTACCAATCTTTTGCAACACCTTGTAAGGACCATAGTACTTTGGCGATAATTTATTATCCTTCTTAGCTTGCTTGAGGGACATTTGTTTGTATGGTTGTAGCCGTAAAAATACCCAATCTCCTACATCAAAACTTCTCTCGCTGCTATGTTGATCTGCCTGTTGTTTCATTCGATTTTGTGCCAAATTCAGGTTATCCTTTAAGAGTTGGAGAACTTCTTGCTGATGCTCGATGTGATCTTCCACTGCTTGAACCTTCGAATTTTCCCTTAAAGATGATGTGATTGATGGTGGATGATGTCCATAAAGTGCCATAAATGGGGTCATTTTTGCTGCAGTATGGAAGGAAGTGTTATACCACCATTCAGCGAGAGGTAACCACTTGACCCATTGTGTTTGTTTATCAGATACAAAACAACGAAGATATCCTTCCAAACATTTATTTACTATCTCAGTTTGACCATCAGATTGAGGATGATAAGATGAGCTATGAGCTAATTTAGTACCCAAACAAGAAAATAACTCTGTCCAAAAAATTCCCGTAAAAATGGGATCTCTGTCGCTCACAATAACCCTTGGGCTTCCATGTAGCTTTTGAATTCTGTCCACAAATGTAGTAGCAACTGTACTTGCTTTAAATGGATGAGATAATGCACAAAAGTGTGCATACTGGTAAGTCTATCAACTACCACCATGATGACATTCTTTCCTTCAGACTTAGGTAAACCTGTGATAAAATCCATTGAAATCTCCTCCCAACGTTGACTTGGAATGGATAAAGGTTGTAGAAGTCCCGGTGTCTTAATTGTCTCAACTTTATTCCGCTGGCAAACCAAACATTCCGCCACAAACTTTTGAATATCAGATTTAAGGCCATCCCAAAAAAATTCTTTCTTCACCCTGTGGTAAGTTTTTAAAAATCCCGAGTGTCCTCCTAAAGGAGAAGTGTGCAATTCCAGAAGAATCTTTTGTTTTAGTTGGGAATTTTTACAAAGATATAAGCGATCTTTGTACCATAAGGAATCATTTTTCCAACTAAATGTATCAGATGTACTAGGATCTTGCTGCAACTTTTGAATGAGTGTCCATACATATCTGTCCTTCTTCCATTCATCTCTTGCTTCAGTTATCCAATCTGGTTGGATAATCGAAATGGCACAAAGCAATGCTTCCACCTCTTCATTCTTTCTTGAGAGTGCATCTGCAACAACATTAAGCTTTCCTTTTTTGTAGATTATTCCAAAGTCATAACCCAACATCTTTGTGACCCATTTTTGCTGCTCTTCTGAAGATAGTCTTTGTTCCAAAAAGTGTTTAAGACTATCATGATCAGTTTTTACCTTGAAGTGTCTTCCCATTAGGTAAGTTCGCCACTTCTTTAGTGCATGCAGTATTGCTAACATTTCCTTCTCATAAATAGGTTTTCGTAAATACTTTCCTTTGATTGGACGACTTTCAAAAGCAATGGGTCTTCCTTCCTGCATTAAAACAACACCAATTCCATTTCCTGAGGCATCACATTCCACAATAAAGGTTTTTGTGAAGTCTGGCGTAGCTAAGACCAGTGCTAGGCATATTGCCTCTTTAAGATGTTCAAAGGCCTTAGTTGCTTCAGGAGTCCATGAAAATGCATCTTTCTTCAATAATGCTGTTAGAGGTGCTGCTATTCTCCCATAATTCTTAACAAACTTGCGATAATAGCCTGTTAACCCGAGAAATCCTCGCAACTGCTTTATTGTCTTGGGGACTTTCCATTCCTTAATGGCTTTAATTTTGTTAGGGTCTACTTTAACACCTCGTGAGATATAATATGACCCAGATATTCCACCTCTTGTACTCCAAAGAAACATTTGGATGTTTTTGCATATAATTGTTTCTCCTGCAATAGTTTGAGCACCCTGTCAACATGTTCAACATGATCCTTCCAAGACCCGCTGTAGATTAGTATATCATCAAAAAATACTAGCACAAATTTTCTAAGGAAGGGTTTGAAATGGAATTCATCAACCCTTGAAATGTAGAAGGTGCATTGGTAAGGCCAAAAGGCATGACCAAAAATTCATAATGACCCTCATGAGTTTGAAATGTTGTTTTTGGAATATCTTCAGTCTTCATTCTAATTTGATGATATCCCGAACGAAGATCCAACTTGGTAAAATAAATTGCTCCATGTAATTCATCCAATAATTCATCAATCACAGGAATAGGAAATTTATCTTTAATGGTGAGCTTATTAAGCTCCCTATAATCCGGACACATTCGCCATGATCCATCCTTCTTGTGTACCAATACTACAGGAGCAGAGAAAGAACTTTGACTAGGTTGAATTATACCGCCTCTAACATTTCTGCAATCATACGTTCAATTTCGCTCTTTTGGAAGTAAGGATATCTATAAGGCTTGATGTTTGGAGGAACACTTCCTGGAATCAAATGAATAGCATGATCATGATCACGAATAGGTGGGAGTCCTTTGGGAGTTTCAAAGACCTTGGAATGATTGTCCAAGACTTGTTGGAGATCTGCAGAAATAGATGATTTTGATGTCAGAACTTCTAGTGAGCATAATTGTGCAATTACGCCTCATTGTTCTTTCTTTAGAAGCTTTGTCATGACATTAGAGCTTATTATCCTTCCCGGCTTCCCTTCAATACCCCTTAATTCGACTTCCTTTCCTTCTGAAAAAAATTTCAAGAAAAGTTTTTGAAAATTAAAAGCTACCGTCCCCAAAGATTGTAACCATTGTACTCCTAGTACAACATCAGCACCTCCCATAGGAATGGAAAGCATTGGACTAGTCAACACATATTCCCCCCTGGTTAGCTTGATGTTATTGCATTTTCCAGAGCAATTTATAGTTCCTCCATTTGCAACCATCACTTGACATTCTGGTGCTGGGTATAGGAAACAATTTAATTTTTTGGCTACCTTACAATGAATAAAATTATGGGTGCTACCTGAATCAATCAACACTATTACCTTTTTCTTCTTGATTTGTCCTTCTATCTTGAGAGTTTGGGGAGTGGTAATTCCTGCCAGTGCATTACACGATATGGTCGGATTCATTTCTTCCTCTTCTAGGGTTGGTTCCTGGTGTATATCCTCTTCTTGTTCATTTTCTTCTTCCTCTTCATAATCTATGTAAAATAATTTCTTCTCAGCACACTTATGACCTTTAGTGTATTTGCTATCACAACTGTAGCAAAGCCCTTTTGCTCTTTTTTCTTCCAATTGTTGTGTTGTCAACCTTGTAGGTTGTGGAAATCTAGATGTAGCCACACTTCCTTCTTTATAGAATTGAGTAGTAGACTTCCTTGTTGCCATAATTTTACATTCAACTTTTCTTGCCAACCCGAATGCCTTCTCTAATGAATCAGGTTCCAGAACACGAACTTCATGTTGAATGTTATCCTTTAAACTGCCTAAGAAGAGATCAATCCTGTGGTCCTCTGAAATATCAGTTACCCTTATACTCAATTTTTGGAAGTCCTCAATGTGCCGCCCCACTAAACCCTTTTGTTTGAGATTTATCAATTGGCTAAAGAAGGTGTTGCTCTTTGTATCCTCATAATGTGCTATCATTTCCTCCGTAAAAATTGACCAAGTGACAATTTTTTTACGGGAGAAAAGCCATCGATACCATACAAATGTATTTTGTTCTAAATGTAAAGTTGCAATGCGTACCTTTGTGTGTTTTGCACGTTATGGAGATCAAAATATTTCTCCATCTGTAGTATCCATGTTACAGGATCCTTGCCATCAAACTTCCTCATATCCATTTTTGGAATATGGTGGTTCTTCCCGCCAACATTAGAGTTTATGAAATCACGATTAACATTTATTTTGTTCTCATCATGAGGTTCTTCTACTATATTTCCACCATTAGGAATCATTTCCTATTTTAAGCTTGTCATCAAGCCTTCCATGTATGCTTTTAGATCATTCTTCATGTTTTCTATGTTGTCTTTCATGTCATCCATCTTAGCTTCCATGCCCACTTCCATGCCATCCATCTTAGCTTCCATGCCATTCATCTTAGTTTCCACGACATCCATCTTAGCTTGCACACCATCCATCTTAGCTTCCACGCCTTTCTTCAAACCTTCCATCTTCACTTCCACGCCATCCATCTTAGCTTCCATTTCATTTTTTGTTGCTTTTTGTGAGAGTGAAATTTGTTGCACTTGCTCTTGTAATTTTGATAAATCATGTTTCAATTCTTCATCTTCATGAGTCATGGTAGAGCCTTCTAAAGGCTTAATGGGTGTTGAATTCTTCTTAGGGGCCATTTCAGACTCCAATATTGATATCTTTTACTAGCTTTGAGGAGCTCGATATTGAAATTGTATTATCTCTGTGCTTGAAAATCTTCGATATCTGAAATTCAGCCCTGTAGTAGCCCTCTGAAGCTTCTTTCAAATGCCACAGGTCTGACCTGATTTTGATGCTCCAAGACAAAGTTGTGTCCAATCTTCCACAATGACCTAATTCTGGACTGGTTCAGTAGAGCGAACTTGTACGACTTGCCACGTGTCACTGTTTCGTTCTTTGTCTCTGAAATTGGTAGCCAAGAAACTTCAGTCTGTGCACTTGCAACCAATTTTTACGGCACTCCAATCCGATGCCCAGAGAGAGAGTTATTGAAATTTTCCCACGATAACCTCTTTGAGATGCAATTCAGGAGCCTGAAAAAGCACTACCTTCCACAGATCATATCTCCAAAAATATTGCGAAAAAAGTTCTGAAATTTTTTGATGAATTTCCTCAGGATTTCAGCTTCGCACCATATGGATTTCAGACTCTGAAACTTTGTACAAAAAAATTTATAGCGAAAATTCCACGATGACCTGTTTATGAGCCTGAAAAAAAACCTAACTTCCACAGATGATATCTCCTCAAATATTGCGAACCAAGATCTGAAATTTTTAGACAACCTTCCTCAAGATTTCAGCTTCGCACCCTAAAAATTTCAGCTTCTGAAGTTTGTAGAAAAAAAGTTATAGCGAAAAAATGCCACGATGACCTGTTTGGAGCAGCTAAACCCCTAGAATCCCAAACCTCCGATACCAAATGTTGTGTAAACTACCCAAAAATATAAGAAAAGAGATATGAACGCCTTAGAAATAAGCCACTGAGGGGGGCACCTCCAATACATTACATAATGAACAATTCTTGGATGATACAAATGAACAAAACCTCCTTCTATAGGAGTCCATGGCGTACAATATATCCTAGTGGCCACAATGTAATCCTAGCCGACCTAACAATAATAATGCAAGGGCACAATAATACAATATAGAGGCTAGTACAATAATAACAATATGGGGCTACAATTAACATAATATAATATATTAATATAGGGACTTAACAATTACCTAGGTAGGAGATTCAAGAATTAACCAGTAATAAATACCATTATCCTTAACTATAGTATAAATACATAAACCACGATACTATAAAGGTTAAATAGGTAATAGGGTATCCTAAATAGTATCAATAGGTATAGTATAGTGAATTCACATAATAATATAGTATCCTTATAATAGTATATATATTAGTGAATCCTATCAGTTACCTCATGCTCATATACCATAGATCCTATTATACGGGTGAAAATCTATGGTATATGAGCCTTTTTCTTAAGCCAAGTAAAAAATGCCCCAAAAAGGGTGTCAACGATAACTATTCATATGGTGAGGGCATTTTCGTGCATTCTAACGTCACTTATCTTATTCTCCCTTGAAACATAGATAATTTATCAGGTACGGTAACTAAGGCCTTGAATAGCTACATGAATTAGCTTGAAAGTAGTCCAAATATTCCTACTATGAGCGGTAAGGTGATATTACCTAGATTGCAATATTTCTATTTAGATAAGCCTCCTCCAGGAAAACCAAGCCTTCCCTCCAATCATATGACCTATCATCCCATCATAATACCTGACCCATCAATTGACCCTTCCCCTTTAGAACCGTTTTCCTTTCATCCCTCTTGTTACGTTAATTTGTCACCGTCCCTACCATTCCCCGTCCCGCACAATGGAGGACCCATTTTGTGACCTGTGAACATTGTCATGCCTTGAAACCATCATCAAAGCATTCCTCTAAGCATGAGCTTTAATTGCCCTTAAGACATCTCCTTGCAAAAATCATGAAAAACATCTCTTTTTTCATTGGCGCGGGCAGACAGTTCAGCACTCGCGCCAATGGGGGAAATCCTGCAAAGAGGCCGCGCCACCTGGCGCTCTGTCCCAGAGCATTGGTCGCGCCACCCAATTTAAGGAGTGTTTTTTAAATAAAGATGGTGGAAGTTGAGTTCCAACAAACTCAGAAACCATTGCCTATCTTGAGTTGGGAGGTTTGGCTGCGGAAGTTCTATGGAAGGGAAGTGGTTTTGCCACCTCCCATGGAACCTTCCTTGTTGATAAGGCCAATCCCACAATAATAGGGATCCCAACTCCCTCCTTCCCCATCTATAAAAGCCTGCTCAATTCCATGGCAAGCTAGTCTTGAAGTGCCTAAGCTTTGAATCTCCATATTCCCAAGAGCCTTTGTGCTGTAAAGAGCCCTCTTTCTCCCTTAAGGCCGACTCAAGTAAGGAGACCATCGTCGAGAGACTCAGGAGAGGTTTGCCCTTTCCCTGGCGAGCTTTGCGAGACGTGAACGGCTGGAGACCCATCCGAAGGAGACCGCGACGTCAGAACTTGGTTGTAATCTCTCTTCGTTTGTTATTTAATAGATGATTACGATTATGGTTCCACTCTGTTTTCCATCATGTTAATATGAGTAATATCCTTTCTGACTGATGTTTAGTTACGTATGCCGGATTTTATGCTTGTATCTGTTTGTTTCTTGCTTGTGCAGGTGTTCATCCGCAGAGATCATGGAGGGATTGTGATCTGCCGAGGCTGAGGAACGAGGACGCTTCTTCTTCAGATCAGAGCATTGGATTCCAGGTAGGCTTCTATCTCTGTCTTTTCATTCGTAACTAGGAACCTGCGTTGTAACATTGTTTGATTGTTGCTAGACCCCTGCTGGGCTAGTAGGGATCACCTCTGTCCACAGAGGGGATTTACCTCCTCAACACCTCTTTACTTACCCACTCCATTAAACTTGTGTACAGTTAAAATTTATGTTTATGGTAAAACAAGATTTGACGAAAGGAAAATTGTTTTTTTTTTCCTCAAAATTTAAGATAGTATTATATTCTTCATAAAAAAATTTAAATTAAAACTATGTTTTTCAAAACAAGTGGTCTCATCATCCAATATGCATGAATTAGTAAAATTAAGTCACAAATATAGTTAGTATAATAAAAGTAAGTCACAAATATAGTTAACATCACCTCTTTTCTTATCAATATGGTATTAAAAGGTGTGTAATTTAACAAGGTAAAATCTACTATAATTGTTCAATTTGTAAATTGCATTAAACATTGTTAGATTAATCTCATAAACAATACATTCATGTGATCATTGCTCTAAATACAACAATTCCCGTGTCCAAGATGATATACTTTTAATTTAATCAATTTTCGTAAATTTGAATTGTCAAATTATCAACAATTTTAAATTTAAGATTTAATTTGGATTTTTGGCTTGAGCCATACATAAACTGTTACCACTTTGTTCAATTATTTCAATATGCACTTTGTAGAGAAAAGGACAACACTAACTTTAGTTAGAAAAAGTCTTGTAGAGAAGAACAACTTTGATTGTCGCCCAAGGATTTACAATGATTAATCAGATTAATAAATTGGCCCAAGCATTTACAATTCTTAATCAGATTAATAAACTTTACCTCTTAATGAGTGCAAAAATATAAACAATGAAAGCAATAGATTTGGTAAAAATCTAAGAACACATGTTTATAACATAAGTTTAAAAATGGATTTTAATTGGAAAACTTGACTTTACAATGCTTAATCATATTAATAAACTTTACCTCTTAATGAGCATAAAAATATATTAGTAAACTTTACCTCTTAATGAGCATAAACATATGAACAATGAAGGCAATATTAAGGCAATATGGTTTGGTAAAAATGTAAGATATGGTTTGGTAAAAATATAAGACCACATGTTTATAACGTAAGTTAAAAAATGACTTTTAATTGGAAAATTTGACCTTTAATGGACATAAATGTTGAAAATATATAGTTTTTAATGATTTTAGGTGTGATAATTGGTCCAGATAAAAACAATATAGTTTTTAATGATTTTAGGTGCGATAATTGGTTCAGCTAAAAACAATTATATCTCTAAAAATGTTTTAGAGTCAGATAGAACTGAACAATGCCTCTAAATATGTTTATGGTTTGGTAAAAATCTAAGAACAAAGTTTTATAAAGTAAGTTAGAAAATGGCTTTTAATTGGAAAACTTGACTTTTAATGGACATAAACATTTTTAGAGTCAAATAGAACTGAACAGTGCCTCTAAATATGTTTATGGTTTCGCAAACATATAAGATAAAATGTTTATAAAGTAAGTTAAAAATGGTTTTTAATTGGAAAACTTGACTTTTAATGGACATAAATGTTGAAAATATATAATTTTTAATAGTTTTAGGTCAAGTAGAACTAGAATTGAACAATGCCTCTAAATATGTTTATGGTTTGGTAAAAATCTAAGAAAAAATGTTCATAAAGTAAGTTAAAAAATGACTTTTAATTGGAAAACTTGACTTTTAATGGAAATAAATGTTGAAAATGTATAATTTTTAATGGTTTTAGGTGTGATAATTGGTTAGATAAAAACAATTATATCTCTAAAAATGTGGCAATGTGGTTTGCTAAAAATCTAAGCTAAAAATCTAAGAACTTAAGTTAAAAAATGGCTTTTAATTGGAAAACTTAACTTTTAATGGACACAAATGCTGGAGATATATAATTTTTAATGGTTTTAGATGTGATAATTGGTTTAGATAAAAAAAATTATGTGACATTAGGATTTAATCCTTAAACTATTTCTTTTTCTTTTAAAAGAGATTATGCATTTAATTTTTTAAAATGGAATTAACAAGTAAAGTTAATCTAGTAATGAACATGATTATTTTCTTTTATTTAAATAAATAACTATTTATGGAATGATTTTTTTCATAAAAACTGATGATAAAGTATTCCAATATTCCAGAGTAGTTAGGCAAAAGAAGCTGAAAGACAATTACCTTTTCCTCTGAGGATAAATGGGAAATCCCAATGAGGAAAAGGGGTTCTGTAAAACTTGGAGGAGAGCATGAAGGCTTGAGGCTAAGAGTGAATCTAGAGTTGGTTGGAACAAGTGGAAACTCTGCAACTTGAATTTGGAAACGAAGACTGGACTAAGGTTGTTGAGGTCTATTCCAGAAATACTGCTATCTAAGTCCTACTCCGGTGTGGAGCACGAGGGGAGTTGAGGACGTAATCGTCTCTCTCAAGGTTGGGAGGCTATCATCAGCATTCTGAAGTAAGATAAGTAACTTAAGAATGTGTTAATGAAGATATGTGAATTCTTACTGTGTTATCTTGATTAGCTAAACTGATATTTCTGTAATTGAGAAAAAAGTAAACGACAGTAAAGACATCTGTGTGTTGTTTTTCTTCCAGAAAGAATAAACGCTGGTATGTAGCAGTAAATAAGGAAACTCATTATTTCTGCACTCTGAGATAGATTAAATCTCTTTGTATATATTTAACTGTTTATGTGCATGAAGAAAGACTTTGCTAGTGTAGAAATAGTAATAGTTTTTTTAAGAACATAATTCCTTAATAAGGTGATGGAGGGGATTGTTAGATTTTCTAGGGTGGAAACGCTAGACTGTATAGTGCATCCTCTATTGATAAAATTACTATACACGGACTGTGGGACTTCAGAAAGAACCCAGAAATAGTGATGGTCTAGACATCAACCTGATATAGTAGTTGAATAATATTGGTAAAACTTTAAAATAGTAGCTAAATAATAATTATAGAGTAAACAAAATAATTAAATGAATGATTTTTATGTATTACAGACCATAGCCATAGATTGGTATTGCTATTCACAATTAAAAACGTAATACAAATGGAGAAACTTGTGTTGGTGTCCCGTGTTTTGATAGTTTGGAAAATCAAAAGACAAGGCAACATCAGAACCAATCTTTAGAGTTACAGGATCTAGTCCTCCTGTTCTCAGAGAGGGATCTCTCAAATGCTTGTTTGCAAAGGTTTATCTTCTGTGCTTGGAGTATGGATTTTAGACTAGTTATTAAGTGCAGGTATTTGTTCGTTTGTTTATTTTTTTGTTTGGTTGGATTAATATAGCATAACAAGAAAGATCTAGGAAAGATATATAGAATGGAGAAACATCTAGTTCATTGGGCAATGGAGTCAAAAAGAGATCATAACATACTTATCAATGGATATGGGATATCAGAGGGAAAATCTAACTTGGCCACAGGATCCTTTGGTTTTTGGAATGAGATGGACATCAATGATTTGGAAAGAGAATTTAAATTCTCAACATAGGGAATTCTCAACATAACTTGAAAAATAAAGAGCTTTTTGATAGACAGGGCTAACCATAAATTCTACAAATCACACCTTTAAGCAAATAATGATTTCAAAATAAATTTTAAAATGAAATCTAAGATTTGGGGAACACCCTATTTCCTCAAATATTTTATTTCAAAGGACTTAGAAAACATAAAAGATTCATTGATAATTGCAGTCATAGAAGAGGGAACACCTAATACATCTATGATCACAACTATAAAATACCTTTAAGACAACTTTTTAAGGAAGGACAAAAGGCAAGATCAGAACAGACATCCTTGACTCACTGTAAACAAAGAACTTCAAAGGGAGACTTCAATAACAGTTTTTAAGTGGCAGCAGACAAGCAGGGAGAACCATAAATCATGCTGAAACCAACTATTCGAACTATTAAGGAAATAAACAAGCATGAAGACTAAAGAGAGAGATTAAAGACTCTAAAATACTTCAGCAGAAGAAAATATGAAACAGTGAAGGATGAACAGGTTTAAGGTGCTTCCAGGAGTCATTTCTTAGCCTAAAACTTTCAACCTACCGTAGTAAGAAATTATGGAACATAATGAAAACAGGAGAAGACATTAAACAATTCAGAATACTTCACCAACAGCCAAGCTCATGGATCCAATGATAGAGCCTTCTCAGGAACAAGTATGCAACAACATCATCAAGGCTTCCAAGACTTCAGTTTCTTCTTCAACTTCAACAGACTATATATTATTTTAGAGAGTTTCAGTATTACAACTAGAGATCAACCAAAAAACAACTCTCATCTTTTACAGAAGTATTTATAGAAGAATGAGGAGGTGGAATGGGATAAACAATCTTCTAGGTTCAATTTATACAGTTTACTGTTTCTCGGCCTTTGAGGGGCTTAATGGAGAACATTTTGATATTTCTCCTGTATTAATTGGTTTAAATTAACTATTAAGCTTTCTAGAAAGAGTTTGTTGACTTTAAGGCTCTGTGTCATGTTGGAGTAACTCTGCAGATATTTAGTCGTTAAATTTCCTTTAGTAGAATTAACTCTTCGGCTGTGTTGAGGCAAATATCTGATTTTGCTCAATAACTTTGGCCTCTGTTTGAATGCTTGTGGCTACAGGTGGCACTGTGGTAGCTAAGAGGAATCAATTTGCCTTTGTTGAGGTGATGGAGGCCTTTTTGTTTGATAGACACTTATGATTGTCTTTAATTGTGCTTTAATTTGGAGGTTTAGGTTTTTGATAATCAGTCTTAGCCGTAATCCCCAAATTGTCTTCAATATTTCTGTTCTGCTGTGTTTTGTCTTCGACACTGATACTCTTTTTAATTTAATTATGTGTCTTGTTGATGTGTAGGGTCTGCAAAATGGTCCGAATGGCATCAATTCCCATGAAGTATTGATGAGACGTGGAGTTTGGACCCTTGGATGGCTTCTCTTTAATGAATCGAAGGCGTAAGAATCGTGATTCCCAGCCTTCGGCCTTTCTTTAATATAATGGAGAAACCATTTAAACACCTGAAAAATACATACAATAATTATGAAATCCTGCATTTTCTGGGTTTACTGCTTTAGAGGGTGTGGGGAGGAGCGTGGCCGTTGGATGGCATCATCCAATGGTGTAGATTTGAGAGGAGAGGTGAAAGGGAGAGCAAAGGGAGAAACTATGTCAAATACGTTGATCGCGCAGAGATCGACGGTTGGGAGCGATCCAAGAAACATAATGGAGAAAAGGCTGCTTTAACAAAGAAATGGAGAAAATGCAGAGAAAAGGTTTAAAACATTTTCTTTGGAGGAAAAAGGGTTAAAAATAGAGGTAGGATTTCGGGATGATCGTGGGTCGTCGGATTAAATCCGCCCGACGCGATCAAAGGTGGAGATCACGTGTGAAAATCCTTTGGTGAGGGTGGAGGGCGATGGTGCAGGGCCTGATTAGATTCGGTCCGTTGATTTGCAGAGATCAACAGCGGAGGGCGCGCGCGATAACACACAAGAAAAAAGGGGAAAGTAGTTTTGGTGGCAAAATAATTGTTTTCACGTGGAGAGAAGGTGGGTAGGCGGTATTGCCTTTTGAAACGCGATACGCGTCCCCGCATGACACGTGGATTTCAAATACCACCCATATCGCGTAATTTTTGAAAATTATCATCCGCACTTGAAGTTGCGTGACTTTTGATGTCTAGGGTCTCAAATCCGACGGTGGAGGATGAGCGTGATATGGGATAGATGCGCGGGTGGTAGCGGAATGGGTGGTTTTGTTCTGGGCCATAGGATTTGAGATGAATGATCGGGATCAGTTTTTTGAAGAAGGCAGGACCCATAAGAGGCAGGCCCTATCGAGTTAAATATGAGCTGTTGGATGCAAGGATCAACAGCGGAGATTGAATCTGGGGGTTAAAAGGAAATAATACAAAGGCGGAGGAGGAGTTAATGAGGGTCGTTGATCTACAGAGATCAACGGCTAAGATTTGGCCTAAAACATTAGAATGCAAGGCACATAGATTTAAACCAAAGTAAGGAAATACGATCTGGACCATCCGATCTGGACACATGGATGGTCCAGATGCAATCGGAGGCATTCAATCGGCAGGGGGAAGAAATTTCACAGCGCTGATGGGATTTAGTGCTGAGCATCGATTTGCAAATCAGATCGACGGTGGGAAATTAATCAGAGGGTTCTTAAGTGGAGGCAAGGCTAATGATCTGAGCAAATGTGGGTCGTTGGATCTGGGATATGGTGGATAGATCCAACGGCAAAAAATTGATTGGGGAATGCCAATCGGAGGGGACACAAAATTTAACTCGATAGAACATGCGATGCGATCATGCGCAGGCCGTTTGATCGGCTCAGGATCAACGGTCGATATCGTTTAAAACTGACACCGATGGAAACTTTTTTTTTAAAACATAGGAAAATCCAAATTAAAATGAAAAACAAAGGTTTTATATTGTTGGGCGGGTTTTATATATAAATGAAGCGAATAGGCGCCCGTCTGCGGGGCCTTTGACTATATGGGAAATCAGGGGCCTGGGGCTTATATACATAAGGGCTAATCGCAATCGGAAGGTCGGGCCTTTGGGCTTTTCAATCTACCCATTCGAATTTCTCTGATGCAATTGCGCGATCGGGGGTTGTGAAACAGGGGTTAATCGCATCGGAATTTTTAAACACGGCAAAATACTTGCGCAGTTGGATCTTGCGATGCGATAAGTTCCAAAAATGACTTAGTGCTTGGTCTTAACACCATGGGCATACGATGGGGAAGTGGTTAGGACTTAGCCCGAGGGGGCTAAAGTCTGTAATTAAAAAATGTTTTTTTTTGTGAAATTTTTCAAGTTTTTCAGAGGATTTGAGGGTTATGGTAGAGTCAAAAAAGGAGTTTTAAACTCTGGAAAATGATTTTCATGAATGGAAGAAGGGGAAACATTGAAATAGATGATTTTTATGGAGGAAAAAGGGGTAAAAATGAGGTTAGTTTTGGAAGTGGAAGGAAGGAGAAAATGGCCTTTGGAGCAGTATTCTTTCTTGGAACTCAGCAGGATTTCTGAGTGTAAAATGAACACAGCAGTGAAGTTTTGGACAGAGGCATGAGGTCTTCAAGAGTCTTCAAGAGCCAACACTTTTTAGCAATAAAATTTGTTCTTTGAAGGCTCCAAAAAGTTTTAGCCACCTTTTGCTATAACAAATTTTATAGGTGGCTAACAGTGGCTCCACTTGGGGATGGTGCCTTCTTGAAGGCATCAAGAACTTCAGACTTGCATTCTCTGGGAGGCTAATCAGTGCCTTATCAATTTCACTACCCTTCTTTTATTGAATGATCTTCTTTACTCTGCAACATACTAGCAGCCATAAAAACAATGGATCTTTCATCTACAAGCTTTCTACCTACACAATCCTACTAATCTAACATTTTTTCTTCATCAGAGTGCACTTGGATTGGAAAACTCTTTCACAACATTTTATTCTTTTGAAAGCAGGAAAACTAATCTATTTCTACTTCTTATTTCTCCATGGACTTAGATTAAGCAGTTGAGACCATATGATTCTCTACCTAATCTATTGTCTGTTGGGATTAAACTGTCCAACAGAATTTATTCTCTACATTCTATAACATAAATTTAAAAAACATTCAAGTCAAGATTAAGCTATTCGACTTGCTGTGATCTATGGCATAAAAGACAAGCTGCACATAGACATTTATTTTGCATAAAAATTAAATCAAAATGGAAGGCTTAAGATCTAAAAGTTCGAGCACTTCCTTTATCTTTTTTCAGCTCTGTCTTTACTTTTGTTTGAACTGTTCTTTGTTTGTTCTCTAGTTCAGATTTTAAGCTCATTAGAACCAGTTTCGCCTCTGTTTTAACTTAGAATTTGAAACAGATTGGAGTCATTATTCTCTTTGAGAAATAAGGTTCGGATTTTGAGCATGTCTGAACCTTTAATTTCTAACCTAATCTACCTACTGATAAGCCAAGATTAAGCTGTTTGGAAAATCGAATTCACTAACCTATCAGCAGTCAATTTAAAACTAATTAGCCATGATTAGGCTGTATGGCTAACTAAAAGTGTGTTTTTTAGGAGTGGCATTCGAACTTGCACACTTTCATATTTTTGTTTCTCTTTTTTGGTATGGGGCTGTACCTTTATTGTTTTAACAATCTACCCTCTTTTCTTTCTTTTACTGTTTTTGGTATTTTTATTTTTCTTTCAAGACAAAAATCAACAACTAACTAGATGCTCAAAGTTTGAGATTTATTGACATTCCTATCTAACCTAATCTAACTTGGAATATTTACATGTTTTAGCTAATGAACTCCCTTTTCCAGTACAACCAATCTAGTAAATGATTCCACAATTGGTCTTTCTTCATCTCCTTGGGCAGGCTGGACAAATAGGGCCACTTCCATTCCTTTTTTTTCTAGTAGCAGTACTAAGTAATCTTCTTGCTTTTGGTAAACCAATATTCCTAATAACCTTTATCCCTTCTTCAAATGTCTTCAGGAAGTGAGCATAGGGATCTTGAAATAATGCCTGGCTAAGAGTATTTGGAAGACATGTTTCTACCAAGATCATCTCTTTTTTCTCCACTGGATTAAGGCAAAGATTCTTATGAGAAAGAAAAAATTCCTCATCTTCATCCCGCTCAAGAAATTCCTCTTTCTTTTCAATCTCGACATTACAACTAATAGGTTGCTGATTCCCAATTATGTGAAAGCTATTTATGATGGATTGGATTGGCTGATTGCTGATTTCAAGTTGATAATAATGATATTCATGACACCAATCAATTGCTGCTTGCCTTGCATGATTAGTTTCTGTTTGGAGCTCATCATCATCATCAGATTGATTAGAAGTTGAAAAATTATTAGTATACACAATTTCACCAATCAAACATATTGGGTTATCAGTTTGTTCCTCTTTAAGCTTTTCTATAACTGTGTTTTCTGATTCAAGACAACAAGGTTCAGTAAGTAGATGAGCATAAGTGTTTTGTTCAAATGAAGGTTTGGAGGTTGGTTGTCTGTTTAATATTAGATCAATCTCTTCTTCTGTTAAGAAAGAAGGAGTTGTCTTTTTGCTTAGGAAAAATGCACAGCGGTCTTCTTGAGCCTCTTCTAATGGATCTCCATTTGAGTTTGCAGGGGAAATTTGAAGTTTCTCTTGTTTTTCGTGGTCTACCTCAGTTTGAACAACTCCCCATGCTTTTTATAACAGTTATTTAAAATATGGGATTTGGGAGTTGTTTCTAATAGATTATCAGGATTCCATTCTTCTTTAATCATTTGAAATGAGTCATGACATAAAGGCAGAGACTCTGGTTGTGTTGTCTCTTCTCCTATTTCAGATTTTGTGGGTTCAAAATGGCTTATGTTTTCCTCAAGGCACTACTTACTATTAGTTTTTGCAATTTGGTCATGAAGTTCTCTTAATAGCATTGTACAAGATATACGTAGGTAATCAGGAATTTCCTGACAACCTTATTCATTGCTTTCTTTGTAATCTTGTTCATCATACATATCTTGATTTGAAAGGAGCATGGGCTGCTCTAGATCATCAATATTTAAATTAGCCTCATTCCTTTCAATTATTTTCCCAAGCATGTACACCATCTTCTCCATCATGATCAATAATTTTTCTTTATTTTTTTCTTTATAATCTTTCTCACCTTCTTCTATAAAGTCTTGATCATCATCTATATATTGCCCATTGTCTAGGTCTTGTAATGGTTGAGTTTGTGTTTGACCTGGGAAAAACATAGGTTTCTCTGGATAATCAACATCTATATCATCCTCATGCCTTTCCAATATTTTATCCAGTATGTACACTATTTTCCCAATTAGGTTCAATAATGTGTTTAGTTTAGCTTCTCTTTCCATACTTGGATCCATGTTTGTAATAAGAGGTCACTGTATCTTTCTAACCAGTTCAAAATCCTTTGCCAATGGAGTCATTAGGTCTTTTGGGATTGTGGAGTCACCAGGTGGAAGATTTTGAACTTTTCTATCCACCAACAACATGATTGGGTTTGTTCAATGCATTTCCAAGGGAATCTACAAGGACTGGAAGGGTAATAGGCCTTTTGGAGGCTAGTGGAGTCACTAGGTGGAAAATTTTTAGCTTTTGTAAAGGTAAAATGTTTTATGGTTCCACCAGCATGTTTATTATGAAGCCAAACTAAATATTTTGGGTTTTTCTGAGTTTATGTGGTTATTTTAAGGAATTAATAAGTCTAAAAGAGTTTGCTAGACTATCATATACTCAATAGGTCTCACCATGATTGCCATTATGTTGGTGAGCGGTGGGATAAGTCCACAAGATAGTATTCTCAAAGGTCTCTAAATGTATAGGGAATCTAAGTTTGTTTATCACTCAGGGTCCCACCGTGATCGCCATTATGTTGGTCTCCTGTGTTTTGATAGTTTGGAAAATCAAAAGACAAGGCAACATCAGAACCAATCTTTAGAGTTACAGGATCTAGTCCTCCTGTTCTCAGAGAGGGATCTCTCAAATGCTTGTTTTCAAAGGTTTATCTTGTGTGCTTGGAGTATGGATTTTAGACTAGTTATTAAGTGCAGGTATTTGTTCGGTTGTTTATTTGTTTGTTTGGTTGGATTAATATAGCAGAACAAGAAAGATCTAGGAAAGATATATAGAATGGAGAAACATCTGGTTCATTGGGAAATGGAGTCAGAAAGAGATCATAACATACTTATCAATGGATATGGGATATCAGAGGGAAAATCTAACTTGGCCACAAGATCCTTTGGTTTTTGGAATGAGATGGACATCAATGATTTGGAAAGAGAATTTAAATTCTCAACATAGGGAATTCGAAAACATAACTTGAACAATAAAGAGACTTTTGATAGACAAGGCTAACCATAAATTCTACAAATCACACCTTTAAGCAAATAATGATTTCAAAACAAATTTTAAAATTAAATTTAAGATTCAGGGGACACCCTATTTCCTCAAATATTTTATTTCAAAGGACATAGAAAACATAAAAGATTCACTGATAATTGCAGTCATAGAAGAGGGAACACCTAATACATCTATGATCACAACTATAAAAGACATTTAAGACAACTGTTTAAGCAAGGACAAAGGGAAAGATCAGAATAGACCTCCTTGACTCAATGTAAACAAAGAACTTCAAATGGAGACTTCAATAACAGTTTTTAAGTGGCAGCAAACAAGCAGGGAGAACCATAAATCATGTTGAAACCAACTATTCAAACTATTAAGGAAATAAACAAGCATGAAGACTAAAGAGAGAGATTAAAGACTCTAGAATACTTCAACAGAAGAAAACATGAAACAGTGAAGGATGACCAGGTCTAAGGTGCTTCCAGGAGTCATTTCTTAGCCTAAAACTTTCAACCTACTTTAGTAAGAAATTATGGAACAAAATGAAAACAAGAGAAGACATTAAACAGTTCAGAGTACTTCACCAATAGCCAAGCTCATGGATCCAATGATAGAGCCTTCTCAGGAACTAGTATGCAACAACATCATCAAGGTTTCCAAGACTTCAGTTTCTTCTTCAACTTCAACAGACTATATATTACTTCAGAGAGTTTCAGTATTACAACTAGTGATCAACCAACAACTAACTCTCATCTTCTACAGAAGTATTTATAGAAGAATGAGGAGGTGGAATGGGATAAAATATCTTCTAAGTTCAATTAATACAGTTTACTGTTTCTCGGCCTTTTAGGGGCTTAATGGAGAACATTCTGATATTTCTCCTGTATTAATTAGTTTTACATTAACTATTAAGCTTGCTGGAAAGAGTTTGTTGAATTTAAGGCTCTGTGTCATGTTGGAGTAACTCTGCAGATATTTAGTCATTAAATTTCCTTTAGCAGAATTAACTCTTCGACTGCATTGAGGCAAATATCTGATTTTTCTCAATAACTTCGGCCTCTGTTTGAATGCTTGTGGCTACAGGTGGCACTGTGGTAGCTAAGAGGAATCAATTTGCCTCTGTTGAGGTGGTGGAGGCCTTTCTATCTGATAGACACTTATGATTTTCTTTAATTGTGTTTTAATTTGGAGGTTTAGGCTTTTGATAATCAGTCTTAGCTGTAATCCCCAAATTTTCTTCAATATTTCTGTTCTGCTGTGTTCTGTCTTCGACACTGATACTCTTTTTAATTTAACTTTGTGTCTTGTTGATGTGCAGAGTCTACAAAAGGGTCCAAATGGCATCAATTCCCATGAAGTATTGACGAGACGTGGAGTTTGGACCCTTGGATGACTTCTCTTTAATGAATCGAAGGCGTAAGAATCGTCATTCCCAGCCTTTGGCCTTTCTTTAATATAATGGAGAAACCATTTAAACACCTAAAAAATACATACAATAATTATAAAATCCTGCATTTTTTGGGTGTACTGCTTCAGAGGGTGTGGGGAAGAGCATGGACGTTGGATGGCATCATCCAATGGTGTATATCTGAGAGGAGAGGTCAAAGGGAGAGCAGAGGGAGAAACTATATCAGATTCGTCGATCGCGTAGAGATCGATGGTTGGGAGCGATCCGGGTGATCCAGGTGGATATCGGTGGCCTCCCACCTATTCCATTTGGACCCGCAGCATCAATTCTTTCAGTTTTTCAGCTTCAGCACAACTTACTATTTATAGCAGGTTTTCGGGTCCTGCACACCCGGAGCCGTTTTGGGGCATTAATAATCCAGGTGGATATTGGTGGCCACCCATCAAGTCCATTTGAACCCCCACCAACAGTTATTTCAGTTTGTAAGTTTCGGCACAACTTACTATTTTTAGCAGTTTTTCGGGTCTTGAACTTCCGGAGCCGTTTTGAGGCCCTAAACGATGTTTTTTGGGTATGAGGCGCTCACGAATTTGTTGATCAAATTGCCCCGCATGTACTATAGTCCCTGATAGATCTTTCTAACTAGCTAGTGAGCAAATCAAATGGAGATCGGATGCCAAAGTTACGTCCCCGGGAAGTTGAACCACCAATTTACCCAAACGGGGCCCACAATTTTGGCCCTTCATATCCTACAGTTAGGGTTTTGGACATTTCAGATTCTACATTGTTTCTCACCAATAAATAGGCCCTCAAGCCTCATTGTAAGACAGTTCAGGGGGCTAGGAGCCGATACATCTCTTCTCAGAGATAAGCGCTACCAGTACCCTAGCTCGCCCCATCTCCATCATGTCTACATTATAACAGAGTTCAGGGGCTGGTAGCCGCCACATCTCTTCTCAGGGATACGCTGCCAGTACCCTAGCTTAGCTTATTTCCATTATGTCTGTAATAGGCCTGCGAGCCTCAATGTAACACAGTTCAGAGGCCTGTGTACGCAACATCTCTTCTCATAGATACGCTACTAGCGCCCTAGCTTGTTTCCATTATGTTTGTAAGCTTATTCATTCATTCTTTTATTAATAAAATGAAGCACTATTTCCGCTGCATCTCTATATCTATGGCTATATGTGTATTCTGTTGCATTCTCGCATAAATCGACTGCGTACCGTAGGGTCTGCTCTTTCTCCGTTTTTCTCTTCATGT
This sequence comes from Pinus albicaulis, assembly GCA_034641835.2. Taxonomy (NCBI): domain Eukaryota; kingdom Viridiplantae; phylum Streptophyta; class Pinopsida; order Pinales; family Pinaceae; genus Pinus; species Pinus albicaulis. The sequence goes on from CM076570.1 coordinate 1,358,087,594, forward strand.
CCCCAATGCAGCCAGGGTATAAGGAGTTCAACCTCGCAACCCCGACGACCCCCCATGGCGGAAGGAAAGAGAGACGAGGGAGCAGGAGATCCTATCAAAATATTGCTCGAGGATGCCCTCGAGAAACAGAGGAACGCGATGATGGACAATTTTTTTTTTCAGATCCTTCAATGGCTGCCCAGCGGTGGCACATCTACATCCAGCACGGCTGCCAACACCAAGTTCAGCAAAATTTCCCCCCCCCCCCATGGAGGAACTTAACGCAATGGAGACCATTGCTTCCTAAGGAGGGAGGAATGATCCAGGTGGATATCGGTGGCCTCCCACCTATTCCATTTGGACCCGCAGCATCAATTCTTTCAGCTTTTTCAAATAAATATTTACCTTTACTATTTAAAGTGTGCTTTCGGTCCCGCACACCCGGGAGTCAGTTGGGGCATTAATAATCCGTGTGGATATGGTGGCCACCCATCAAGTCCACTTGAACCCCACCGGGTTAGCTATTTCGCTTGTGTTTCGCACAACTTACTATTTTTAGCGGTTTTTCGGGTCCTGAACTTCCTGGGAGCTGCTTTGAGGCCCTAAACGACGTTTTTTGGGTATGAAAGCGCCAGCGAATCACGATCAAATTCATCTCGACAGCCTATAGTCCCTGATAGATCTTTCTAACGAGCTATTGAGCGCATCAAACGGAGATCGGATGCCAAAGTTACGTCCCCGGGAAGTTGAACCACCAATTTACCCAAACGGGGCCCACAGTTTTGGCGCTTCATCTCCTACGGTTAGGGTTTTGGACATTTCGGATTCTACATTGTTTCTCAACAATAAATAGGCCCTCGAGCCTCATTGTAAGACAGTTCAGGGGGCTGGGAGCCGATACATCTCTTCTCAGAGATAAGCGCTACCAGTGCCCTAGCTCGCCACATCTCCATCATGTCTACATTGTAACACAGTTCAAGGGCTGGTAGCCGCCACATCTCTTCTTAGGGATACACTGCCAGTACCATAGCTCTTTTATTTCCATTATGTCTGTAATAGGCCTGCGAGCCTCAATGTAACACAGTTCAGAGGCCTGCGTACGCTACATCTCTTCTCAGAGATACGCTACCAGCGCCCTAGCTTATTTCCATTATGTTTGTAAGCTTATTGTAGTCATTCATTTATTAATAAAATGAAGCACTATTTCCGCTGCATCTCTGTATTTATGGTTATATCTGTATTCTGTTGCGTTCCTGCATAAAATCCGGATCAGTGGTATCAGAGCGGGTCTGCTCTTTCTCTGTTTTTCTCTTCATGTCCCCAACGCGGCTAGGGTATAAGGAGTTCAACCTCGCAACCCCGACGACCCCCCATGGCGGAAGGAAAGAAAGACGAGGGAGCAGGAGATCCTATCAAAATCTTGCTCGAGGATGCCCTCGAGAAACAGAGGAACGTGATGATGGACAATTTTTTTTTCAGATCCTTCAATGGCTACCCACCGGTGGCACATCTAAATCCAACACCAAGTTCAGAAAAATTTCCCCCCCCATGGAGGAGCTTAACGCAATGGAGACCATTGCTTCCTAAGGAGGGAGGAATGATCCAGGTGGATATCGGTGGCCTCCCACCTATTCCATTTGGACCCGCAGCATCAATTCTTTCAGTTTTTTAGCTTCAGCACAGCTTACTATTTATAGCAGGTTTTCGGGTCCTACACACCCGGAGCCGTTTTTGGGCATTAATAATCCAGGTGGATATTGGTGGCCACCCATCGAGTCCATTTGAACCCCCACCATCAGTTATTTCAGTCTGTAAGTTTCGGCACAACTTACTATTTTTAGCAGTTTTTCGGGTCCTGAACTTCCGGAGCCGTTTTGAGGCCCTAAACGACGTTTTTTGGGTATGAAAGCGCCACCGAATTTGCTGATCAAATTCGTCCCGACAGCTATAGTCCTCGGATAGATCTTTCTAACGAGCTATTGTGCGTGTCAAACGGAGATCGGATGCCAAAGTTACGCCCCCGGGAAGTTGAACCACCAATTTACCCAAACGGGCGCCCACAGTTTTGGCGCTTCATCTCCTGCGGTTAGGGTTTTGGACGTTTTGGATTCTACATTGTTTCTCAACAATAAATAGGCCCTCGAGCCTCATTGTAAGATAGTTCAGGGGGTTGGGAGCCGATACATCTCTTCTCAGAGATAAGCGCTACCAGTGCCCTAGCTCGCCGCATCTCCATTATGTCTGTATTGTAACACAGTTCAGGGGCTGGTAGCCACCACATCTCTTCTCAGGGATACGCTGCCAGTACCCTAGCTCATCTATTTCTATTATGTCTGTAATAGGCTTGCGAGCCTCAATGTAACACAGTTTAGAGGCCTGCGTACGCTACATCTCTTCTCAGAGATACGCTACCAGCGCCCTAGCTTATTTCCATTATGTTTGTAAGCTTATTGCAGTCATTCTTTTATTAATAAAATGAAGCACTATTTCCGTTGCATCTCTGTATCTATGGCTATATCTGTATTCTGTTGCATTCCTGCATAAATCCGGATCACCGGGAAACATAATGGAGAAAAGGCCGCTTTAACAAAGAAATGGAGAAAATGCAAAGAAAAGGTTTAAAACCTTTGCTTTGGAGGAAAAAGGGTTAAAAATAGAGGCGGGATTTTGGGATGATCATGGGTCGTCGGATTAAATCTTCCCAACACGATCAACGACAGAGATCACACGTGAAAATCCTTTGGTGAGGGTGGAGGGTGATGGTGTAGGGCCTGATTAGATCCGGTTCGTTGATATGCAGAGATCAACGGCGGAGGGCGTGCGTGATAAAACACAAGAAAAAAGGGGAAAGTGGTTTTGGTGGCAAAACAATTGTTTTCGCGTGGAGAGAAGGCGGGTAGGCGGTATTGCCTTTTGAAACGCGATACGCGTCCCCGCATGACACGTGGATTTCAAATACCACCCATATCTCGTAATTTTTGAAAATTATCATCTGCGCTTGAAGTTGCGCGACTTTTGATGCGGGCCGTTAGATCTGGGGTCTCAAATCCGACGGTGGAGGATGAGCGTAATATGGGATAGATGCGCGGGCGGTAGCAAAATGGGCGGTTTCGTTCTGGGCCGTAGGATCTAAGATGAAAGACCGTGATTAGTTTTTTGAAGAAGGTAGGACCCACAAGAGGCAGGCCCTGTTAGGTTAAATATGAGCGATTGGATGCGAGGATCAACGTCGGAGATTGAATCTGGGGCTTAAAAGGAAATAATACAAAGGCGGAGGAGGAGTTAATGAGGGTCGTTGATCTATAGAGATCAACGACTAAGATTTGGCCTAAAACATTAGAACGCAAGGCGCATAGATTTAAACCAAAGTAAGGAAATGCGATGTGGATGGTCCAGATGCAATCGAAGGGATTCAATCGATGGGGGGAAGAAATTTCACAGCGCTGATGCGATTTAGTCCTGACCTTCGATCTGCAAATCAGATCAACGGTGTGAAATGAATCAGAGGGTTCTTAAGCAGAGGCAAGGCTAATGATTTGAGCAAATGTGGGCCGTTGGATCTGGGATATGGTGGATAGATGCAATGGCCGAAAATCGATCGGGGAATGCCAATTGGAGGGGACACAAAAGTTAACCCAATAGAACATGCGATGCGATCATGCGCAAGCCATTTGATCGTCTCAAGATCAATGGTCGATATTGTTTAAAACTCACACCGGCGGAAACTTTTTTTTTAAAACATAGGAAAATCCAAATTAAAATGAAAAACAAAGGTTTTATAGTGTCGGGTGGGTTTTATATATATATGAAGCGAATAGGCGCTCGTCTGTGGGGCCTTTGACTATATGGGAAATGAGGGGCCTAGGGCTTATATACATAAGGCCAATCACAATCGGAATGTTGGGCCTTTGGGCTTTTCAATCTACCCATTCGAATTTCTCCATGGGATTACATGATCGAGGGTTGTGAAACAAGGGCTAATCGCATCAGAATTTTTAAACATGGCAAAAGACTTGCGTAGGTGGATCTTGCGATGCGATAAGCGCCGAAAAGGACTTAGCGCTTGGTCTTAGCACCATGGGCATATGGTGGGGAAGTGGTTAGGACTTAGCCAGAGTGGGCTTAAGTCTGTAATTAAAAAGTGTTTTTTTTTTTGGTGAAATTTTTCAAGTTTTTCAGAGGATTTGAGGGTTACGGTAGAGTCAAAAAAGGAGTTTTAAACTCTGGAAAATGATTTTCATGAATGGAAGAAGGGGAAACATGAAAATAGAGGGATTTTATGGAGGAAAAAGGGGTAAAAATGAGGTTAGTTTTGGAAGTGGAAGGAAGGAGAAAATGGCCTTTGGAGCAGTATTCTTTCTTGGAACTCAACAAGATTTCTGAGTGTAAAATGAGCACAGCAGTGAATTTTTGGACAGAGGCATGAGGTCTTCAAGAGTCTTCAAGAGCCAACACTTTTTAGCAATAAAATTTTTTCTTTGAAGGCTCCAAAAAATTTTAGCCACCTTTTGCTATAACAATTTTTATAGGTGGCTAACAACTTGAAGACAGGATAAAGATAATTGTAATGTTATCATATTTAAAAATAAGGAAATTGCATGAGTAGCATTCAACATAAAGAAATATAGGAGAACTGCAGTAGGTATTATGGTGCTATTCTAAGTATACAAACTTAGCATATAAGGCAACATATTACTTGAATGAAGATACAAGTAAAGTCTACACAATCGGTGCATATAGAGAAAGCAGTGCTAAACAGTTACGACCATATATATTAAAATGAGATGTAATATGGTAAAAAACATCCATGACTATATATATATATATATATATATATATGACAAAGACTTATACAAAAAATAGTGCTAAAACATTACAACTGTATCCAGTATTATGAAAAGAAACAAAGGGAAAGGTTTCCAAGTGAAATTGAAAATTATTTCAAAGTATAGAGCGGAGTGAGAAAGCTCCAGAATGTGACTGTGCATTTGTTATCTGTGCATTAGTTTAAGGTTTTTCATCCATCAAAACTTGTTCATAACACTCATTCATACACTCCTTCCATTAGTAGAGTTTTCCATTCCATTGCCCTCCTTCCATCTCAATTTCACTTCAGCAACCTTGTGTTGTCCAAATAGAGTTTAAAGATGTCAAGAAGAGAACCTACAATGGTTGTAGAAGGTACATATTGGGACCTGATTATGCTGATCTGATCTCACCATGGCAGAGTAAGAGTGATAAGGATGAAAGGATGAGTTTAAAATAGATTCAGAAGCAAATGTCATTATCTTATCAGTATTCTTAGATCAAACACAATCAGCGATAAAGCAAACAGTAAAGGCAAATCGGGCTTAGAGGCTTAAGACAAAGGTTAGAAGGTAGGTTAGTGATAAGGAAGAGAGCATGGAAATAGAATACAGTGATGGTGTTGGAAATGATGAGACACATAGTAGTGAACATAATGACAGTGGCTTAAGGAACTTGGATGACACTGATAATGACAGCACACAAATTAGTGGATCAAAGAGCAGTACAGAAAGCAGTGAAGAAGATGCCAATAAGGGAAAGCCCTCAAGGAGGAAAAGGAGGAAGAAAAACTTGGTAACCTAGCTAATACATCCCCTACAAAGCTCCCAAACATATTTAGCTAAACAAAATCCAACTTTGGGCACATTTATGCACTTATGAATTTTAGACTATTTTTGAGGGCCAAAGGCGCAGTGCCACTGGGGTTGTGCTCTTTTTTGGGGACCCTTATTGAGGATTGGCTTAAATTTTTGGAATCTTTATGCCAAGGACATCATCCACACAAAATTTCAGCTCATTTGGAGCAGAGCTGGTACTCCAAAAGTATCAAAAACACCCAAAAAACCACCTTTCTGCCCTATTTTCAGGGCTGGCACTACACGCTAAGAAGTCTTGGAAGATTTCGTTATTGGGTAGGAAAATGGACACCAAATTAAAAAATAAAGGAAGTGTTCGAAATTAGACTTGACAAGTTTTCCAACGAGCTATCACGAAGCTCATTCCGACACCGGGAAGGCATTCGAAACTCAGCAACAAGGTGACCTATTTTTCCAGTGCAGGCGTTGCGCCCTTGGACCTCAATGCTACGCCCTTGCCTGCAAAGTCAACAAAAGACACAAATTTATTGAAAATAGATATTTTGAGGTTTTTTGGGGAAAATCACTCCAAATTTAGGTGTTAGAATATATTTTTCATTTATTAGATTAGGATATTTATGCCTTGGACCTTGCATGATCTCAAATGATAAAATTGATATTTATGAGCAATTAAAGGCCTCCAAAACCCTAGCTAGGGTTTTGACTCTCCTTTTCATGATAAATACTGCATGAGGGCCTCATTTTTCATGTTGGTTAGTTGTTGAACTGAGCATAGGCTCTGATTTGTAAGGAGTTTTTGGCTTTGGAGCATTGTGAAGATTTTGGACTGAATATCAATGAGGCAAGCACTTTGCAGGGTTCATGAACATGGCTAATGGTGATGTCTTTCTCATTTTGTTTTCATTTTCTTATGTTTTACCTATTTTTTCATCTTTCTCTTGCATTAGGACAGAAATTTTAGCTTAAGGTATGCTGTCAAAAGCACATTAAGACTGTCTTCTTCTTTTGCTCTCATGTCTTCCTCTGCTAGGTCAGTTTAGAGAATTCTTAGTTGTTCTCTAAACCCACTCAGCTTGTTTATCTCAACAATTATTCAATGGAGTCAATGCAAAAGTAGTTTATGGTTAGTCCTGCGCTTTGGAATCACTTTAAAAATCGTTTTTAAGGTCTTTTCTTCGAAGTATTATTGATTAGGTTTAGCTGAAGAGGTTTATGATTTTCCATGCCCTTTTGTTCATCTTAAATGGTTGCTTTGAAGGTATTTATAGTATGATTAAGGAATCTTAGGAATTCTCTGCTTCTTGATCATCACTATTGTTATCTTGCATGTTTTCTTTCTCTAAAGGTAGATAGCTGGAGAGCTTAGGAGTTCCTTGCTCTCTAGGGTTTACTGGATTGTTTTCTCAATATTTGCTTGCTAGGGTTTGGTCAAAGAAATTATTGGTATGCCCTGTCTTTGATTATTTCTTTATGCTTAGTGATCTTAAAGGCCCTTCTTGTTGTAGTATTTGACAAAGGATTCTTAACTGCCCTTTGCACCTACTTTGTTCACAATTTAATGTTCACTTCACTCACCTAAGCCTTGAAGATCCATTTAGCTTTGTTATACTTGCCCTTCGAAGCATCCTTGACCTATTTTTTTAGTTTTCTAGACCTTTTGTAGACTCCATATACCAATGGTCTAAACCTCTTTTACTCTATATGTTTCTCCTGACAACCTACCCACCCAAAAAAACAAACAAACAAACCCTAAGCTTTATAACTAGCCTAAAATCAAAACCCTAAAACCTATCAAGTTCACATATTTTGCACAAGTATAGAGAGAGCCCTCTCTGAGTCCAAGAAGGCTAGGTCCTAGGACTCCAAAGACTGGTTTGATGTTACCCCTGTTCATTTGTTCTGCCATTCTAAAAAATTACGGGGATCTAACATTCTCCAAACATTCAGATTAATTGGAGTATTTCTCTATGTCTAGATTTTTCTCATGTACATAAGGAGTTAATTTGCATTTAACTCTCAATTTACTTAATACTCCTAGAGGATCATAATACCACAGAAAAATTTTACTGAATTTAAACTCCTACAAATACTTTTCAGCCTATGGACCTGCATCTCTACTGTTACAAATGAAAGGGCCAACCTGATTTATTATCTTGAACTGTGTCTTCTTTTTAGCTGCTAGGAAATTAATTGCATCATAATTAAGAATATACCTTATGTATTCAAGGGAAAATAACCTCATGGGGAGGTATTTGGGCAGTCTATATGGTATGAGATTTGACCCATATACCCTTATCTCTGTGTGGTTTTGATACAAGTACCAATCCCCTGTCCTACTTTTCTCTAACAGTTGCAGGACCTTTTTAATATCCTCACTCACTCTAGGTTGCATGCTGCAGTTCAGCATGTTGACAATATGATGAATGAAAGAGTCAATGAATTTTGTATAGGTGGACTGTGTGGAATCTTTCCTGATAATTGGAGTCCAAAATATGACTAACTGTGGGTTACCTTCAAGATCAAGCTTTTGAAGGTCAACGGAAAATTTCATAGACTGAAAGTACAAAAACATGCAGAATAATAGTGATGAGTACTTCAAAACACCTTCTTCAGGCATTTTGACTAACTGTTCATGAATTGAGTCAGCAAGGTATTGAGAAAAATTAAAAATGGTAGCAGGAGGCTGACCAGCTGTGAAAGTAGACAAGAAACCTAATAATGCAACATCAACATTCTCATCTGAAAAATAACCGAGAATGTTGGACAACATAGTGATTGTATGCCTGGTCCTCTTAGAAACGATTGCAGATGGGTAAGGAGGATTTGTCTTGGGAGTTTCTATAGATGAAGGCATGAAAGTCTGGAAAATCTGGAACCTCTTGAGGAACTCCAGATTCATGTATAACTGTGTAAGAGCCTCAATGCACAAAGGAATTTCATTTGATCTAGGTTAGATCTGCAGCATTTGGTTGATTGACTCTCCTGTAATGGTAAACAAACTTTCTTTTTTGCGGGGTTACAATGGATCTCTGATCAAGGAATTTCATTTGATCGGGGTTACAACATATTTTTCCAGATTAGACTCCCAAATGAAAACCTCATCTTCCTGATTTATGGATTTTTCATGGCTCCAGTATTGGAGCTCAAGAAGGTTAAATTCAGTGATTGTGTCATTAATTTTAAATTCTTCCAAGGGAGTGTGTTCTACATCTACAACTGGAGGTTGCAAAGGATTGACTGATACAATGCTTTTGGAAGCCATTGTTTTCTTAAATTTCTTCAATTGATTAATCCTTGATTTAGGAAAAAAAATTTAGGCCTTTACGAGCACCTATGAAAGATTATAACAACTTGCAGAAGGATGTGGATGAAATAGGGGCTTATCTATGGTCTGCAAAAAGGTTTAAACTGCTCAAATTGTAATCTTTGTGATTAAAAATAGTCTTATGATCTCAGAATTCTATAAAAGGACACCTAGGGTCTGCAGAAAAGGTTAGGGAAGGCAATAGGTGCTTTTTAGTTTGCTAAACTCCTAAATTGATTCAATTATTTGAATTACTTCCTTTAGCTTTTAGGATGAGCCTAATCACTGTCGAATACCTAGAGAAAAAAAAAAAAAAAGATTTCTAAGTTTGCAGAGGGTTTCTGAAGCAGCGAAGGCTTTCTAAGGTTCTCCTAGTCTTTATAGTGCTTCACATCGGTTCTACAATGTTTTTGGCAACAAATGGTCTCGGATTCTGGTAAAAAATGTTTAAAATAAGGTCGACAGAGTGTTATGGTTGCTCAGAAGCAGGTTGAAAGTCTTTCTTTGCGCGAAGATGTAACAGAAATGGTAAAAAGGATGTAATGGGCAGCTATATGGGTTTTTATCAAACAATGTTTTAACATTAATGCGCGGGTCTTTTCAAATGGGCAGGGTGTTTCCGCAATGGGCAATAATTCCAATGAATGGTTTTCGCACTGACCAAAAGTGGTAAGCCGTATTATTTGGAGCGATGCGATCGAATGGAAATTGGCCATGTAGCGGGGAGCGGGGCTCCAAAAACCGCAGATATCGCAAGGTTGGAGGTATGTTATGGATCAGGCTATTGTATGTGGGACCCGATATATCACCTTTTTTAAAGAAATACTTAGAATAAACCTATTTTTTGGGTTTTTGGTGTATTTTTGAATGAAAATGGAAGTTAATAAATGATTTTTATTTTTTCAAAGCATAAACGTGCATTTTAACTTAGGAAAAAGGATTTTTGTAGGTAAATGTGTGACTAATGGGAAAAAGGGTTAAAATGAAGGGGAAAAGGTATTTTTACAAGGGGAGTGATTTTTAAAGGAAGTTAGTGAATGAAATGACCAATTTTCTGCTATCCATGCCTTGTGAAAACTGCTTCTGCCTACCCTTCAGCTACCATAACATTTTTTTTTCATTTACATGGGTTAATTTGAGCTTGCAGGCCCTTATTCATTTTTCTTTTAACAAAAAACTAACTAATTCTATCCTTATTTCTTCCAAGGGCTCAGATTAAGCTCGTGAGCTCCTTATTATTCTCTACCTAATTACTGATCTGCCAAGGTTAAACAATTTAGCTAGATCTTTATTCTCTATCTATCAGCATGAAATTTAAAGCATGAAAGGTCAAGATTAAGCAATTTGACTTTCATGGATTGTGGCATTTTGACAAGCTGCACACAATCTTTATTTTGCAAAGTAAAGTAAAAAGTAGTGGCATTTGAATTTGCATCACTTTCATGATCTATTTTATCTCTTTTTTGTTTGGGGTTCATTTTTTATTTTCTTTTTGATCTTTTTTTTTCAGTCCTTTTATTTTTCTTTTAAGACTTTTACCCTCTTTACATTTTTTATTTTTCTAATATGGGAAAACAATTTGCAGAAAGCAAAGTATGTACATATTACAAGACTAATCATAGTAAATTCAAAATTATGAATCCTATTATTATAGGACCCTAACACCACCTACCATCTACATAGTACTATGCTACCGTGTCTAGAGAAAGTGGAACTAGTGCCACCTGCCTTCTACATAGTCCTCCTACTGCTATCTCCATAGTTGGGTGTCACAATCTAGGTTAATTCACATTTCACATTGTATAAATATGCTTGACTATAAGTGTTGTCATCAAATTCTAACGAAGAAGGCTTGACTATAAGTGTTGTCATTTAATTCTAACTGAGAAGGCGGTCTCATATTTGTAAGCCTGCTGCAATATTGTTCTCTTCTACTAGGAATTTTCTATTCGGATATTGTTCTCTTCTGCTGGGAAATATTAGCACAAACCACATTGACTTACATTGAAGGTAGCGGCAGGTATATTTGTAGCGATTTAGATATTTCTAAAGCCAGTGAAATAATGGGCTCATTTCACGGGCCGATATCCCTATTATGGGATTTTGAGACTAAGAAAGGTGGATATCCGTTCAAATTCAGCCGAATTTGGCTAGAGGATGAGGGTTTCAACCTTCTGGTTAAGGAGTATATTGATACACACAAGAGGGAGGCAGATTCTCCTGTTATGACTCATCTTTCATATTTGTTAAAGGGTTTGAAGAAGGTGGTCCGAATTTGGGAAAGGAACAAGATATAAGAGTCGAGGAAAAGAATTAAAGTTATTCAAGTTGAGAGATCCAAGATACTGGGGGAGGTGGCGGAAGGGAGGCAGGCGGAGGAATTCTGGGAAACACTCAAAGCATTAGAAGATGAATACAGAAAATTTCTTATCAAAGAGGAAATGACGTGGAGGCTTAAAAGCCATGCCACATGGCTGGATGTGGGTGATAAGAATACAAAGTGTTTCCACTGATTTGCATCGGGGAGAAGGAGTACCAATACTATTTGGGAAATTGAGGAGGGGGAGGTTACTGTGTGCACAAGTGTCGGTATTAAACGGGAGGCTGTGAGTTTCTTTGGTAAATTATACAAGGCAAGGGAGGAACAGGTAACATATGCTCAGCTGGAAATGCTCCAGCAATACCCAGTCATGTTTGACTTTGAAGCCTTGCGAAAGTTTAAGGCCAGGGTTACTCCGGAGGAGGTTATGGCTGTGCTGAAATATTTTGAAGCTGATAAAAGTCCAGGGCCAGATGGGTGGACCCCAGATTTTTTTCTACATTTTATTGAATATTTCATTATGGACCTCACGAATATGGTGGAGGAGTCTAGGGTGAGCAGTAAGATTATTGGAGCAATAAACTCTACATTTATTGCTTTAATTCCGAAGAAAAAGGGGTCAAAGTGTTTCAATGACTACAAGCTGATATCGTTGTGTAACACCTTATACAAAATTATTTCTAAAGTCATCGCGGAAAGGATGAAAGGATTTCTCTCTCTTCACATTACACCAGAACAATTCAGTTTTCTGAAAAATTGCAGCATACATAATGCGGTGGTAGCTACACAAGAGATCATCCACACAATTCAGTATAAAAAAATGAAAGCGATGGTTTTAAATATTGACTTAAATAAAGCATATGATCGCACTGATTGGGGGTTTATGAGATTGGTTTTGTACAAAATTGGGTTGGATAGTGAGGTTGTTGATTGGGTGATGGAATGCATCACACATACGTCAATGGCAATTATTATAAATGGTTCTGCCACCAATTTTTTCCATTCGAGCAGGGGGCTACGTCAGGGATGCACCCTATCGCCTTTGCTATTTATTTTGATGATGGATGCTCTGAGTTTAAAGATCAGGAAGGCGGCAACAGATGGCCTTTTTCGTGGGGTTGATATTGGTCATGACATGAGGGCTACTCATAGCCTTTTTGTCGATGATATTCTCATTTTCGGCATGCTACAAAGGAATTGTTGGGAATTTTTTCTGAGAATTTTTCAATGTTTCTGTGCAGCCACAGGTATGTTAATGAGTGATGGTAAATCCTGTTTATACTCTACTAAGGGGGAGGAAGAAAAATATAGGGATTTATCAGTTCTTTTTAATTGTAGCAGGGCTCCTTTGAAGGTGGGGATGACGTATTTGGATTTCAGGATGAAAGATTTAAATTACACGGTGGAAGATTGAGATTGGCTCATTGGTAAATATAGGAAAATATTAGAAGTGTGGTCATCGAAATGGTTATCCAAGCGTGGTAGGTTGATCCTATCCCAGGCTGTTTTTCAGCAACTCACGGTTTTCTGGGCCCATCTATTCATTATTCCTAAACGTATTTTGAAGGATATAAAAAATATCATGGAAAATTTTATATGGGGAGGGGGCAGAAAGAAGCAGTGTATACATCTGGTTGGATGGGAAACCATTGCTATTCCTAAGGAATTGGGGGGCTGGGGAATTCTTGATTTGGACATTTTTGGGAAGTCTTTAATCATGAAATCTATGTGGAGATGTTTTCACCAACCTGGAATCTGGCAAGAGATCATCAAGCATAAATACATAGGATAGGCAGGTTTGGAGGAGTTCGTCATAGCGGGATGGATCGAGGGCAGTAATAGATCAAGCATTTGGAGGGGATTTGGGAAAACCTGGTTATTAGTCAAGGAAAAACTGAGGTGGGTTTTCGGTAATGGATCAAAAATTATTATTGGATGCAGACATATGGAGGCGAAGGGGACTAATATTTTCATATCCAAGGAGCTAGTTTACGTTTAAAATCAACGAGGTACTTTTTATTTAAACCTGGTTATTGATGGCTGGGATCTCGGGGCTCCAAAATAGAAGTCGGCCACAAACCTGGGGCTGAACGTGAGGTGGCAACATGAATGGAATGGATTTATAAAAAACCTGAAACATATGGGACTGTGCGGATCTGTAGCAGGTGACAGAATTATGTGGGGTGATTCTCAGGCAAAGGGGGGTCCGAGAGTTAAAGATATATATTCAGCGCTGATGCATACAAAGCTAAATTTAGAACATGAATGCTGGTTCAAGGAATTATGGAGAATCAAAGTACAAGTAAAAATGACAATATTTCTTTGGTTAGTCTGGAAAAATAAGAACTTAACATGGAACAACCTTCAGCGGAAAGGGTGGTAGGGCCTTGGGATATGAATTTTATGTGGTGAGGCAGACGAAGACAATATTCATCTATTTTATCTGTGTTCTTATGCTAAAGAAATTATAAATATGCTGTGTATACATATGCACATAAACTCTCTAGGATATTTGACGACTGTGGACTACATTAGATGGTGGCTTTTAAGAGGGAGGAACTACAGGATTATTCCTACTCTTTTTCATTGGTATATTTGGATCAATAGAAATAGGAAATTATTCGAGGGGATCCAAGGTTCTCCTGAAAAGACGGTGTGCTAGATTCTAAGTTATTGGGAGAGAGCCAAAAAACATCAAAAGCCACCCATGGATTTATCTAGAAAATTAAGACCCCAGGAGTTCTATTATCCAGCTGGATATTTCGATGGGGCAGCACAAAGGTCTTCCTGTGGCTATGGGGCCTGGATTTTGCTTTCGCCCACATGTCAGTACAAGATATACTGGAACGGAGGAGAAGGTACGAACATGAGGGCAGAAGTTAGAGCTTTATGGGGGCTTTTATGGTTTCCAAACCATTTATATGTGGAACAGTTATGGGTTTACGGGGATTCCAAAACTCTTATTGATCATATGAATTCGAAGTCCTCCCTAAATCCAGGTATGTTATCACATTGGCTTGAGAGAATCTATACCCTAAAAAACACTTTCACTTTTATCTCTTTTTGTCATGTATATAGGGAGAAAAATACTGAAGCTGACAGGTTATCGAAAAGAGGCTTGGAGGGCACTTTTGGAGCAATGAACTATGAATTTACAAGCAAAAATGGATTGGAAGTGGAGGGAAAGGTCAACTTTTTGTAATATACTTTTCTGACAAAATTGGTCTGGAAGCGGTGGGAAAGGATAAATTTTTGTAATATTTGGGGTGTTGTTTTGCTGTACTCACATATGTCAGTAGTACTATTATTAATATTATCCTTTTCATAATTATGAACTGGAAATGGTTTAGACCCTGTTAAGGCGGGGATGATTTTGTTTAGACTTGCTGGTTTTTGTAACCTTGGGATATGCTTTGAAAATCATGTATTTTAGCCCAGAGTTAAATGGGCATTATGTTTTTTTGAAAGAAGATGAGAAAACATGAGATAAACTCTCAAAACTTGATACAGATAATTGTAAAAGCTTTCTTTGCAGACTTCAACAGTCTTTGTCCTGGTACATTATATAAACCAATCGTATTTTTCATGATGAAAAAAAAGATTCATTTAAATTGATACCTAGAGAACAAACGACATTGGAGTAAGTATAGTGATTATAAATGCTCTTATCTAATTCTAAAAGAGAAATCAGGTCAACATTGTCGTACATGTAAGCCAGGTGGTTATTATTCTCTTTTGTTGGGAATTCTCATTTAATTCTAATAGAGATTAATTCATTTAATTCGAAATCGGGCCAACATTCTCCTACCTATAGCCTGCTGAGTATTATTCCCTTCTGCTGGGAATTCTCAATAATTTTATAGAAATAATTATCAAAAACCCACCCTTAGAAATTATAAAAAATGAAATTTAAAATGTAAGCTTGCTGGATATTATTCTGTTTTGATGGGAATTCTCATTTAATTCTAATAGAGATTAATTCATTTAATTCTAATAGAGAAATAGGGCCAACATTCTCGTACCTGTATTATTCTCTTCTGCTGGAATTCTCAATAACTTTATAGAAATAATTATCAAAAACCCAGCTTAGAAATTATAAAAAATGAAATTAAAATAACAATTAAATGAAACAACTTAACGCAGCAGAATTTTCAGTAACTTTATAGACATAATTATCAAAAACCCACCCTTCGAAATTATAAAAAATGAAATTTAAAATAACAATTAAATGAAAATAAAATTTAAAATAAAAAAAAAATGAAATTTAATTGAAATTTAAAATAACAATTAAATGAAACAACTTAAGTGCGATAATAATAATAGAAGTGTAAACTTCTGAATCGACGTAAACTCGCAACCAAAAATAAAAGAAAATATAAACTTATAAATAATAGAAAATGTAAACTTATGTTAACTAATCAACCGATTTCTACTAATTTATATTAAGATTAATAATGTTTGCTCTATGTTCACGAATTTTTTGTATTTGGTCCATTGCAATTAGAATGATACTAGACATCCATTGTTATGTATCCTTTTCGACGTAGAAAATAAGGGATGGAATTAAGAGATAAATTTTAAATTAAACTATATACATCTATTGTCATGATTTTAAAATGTAAATTTTAAATTAAACTCATGTAGAGTTAAAATTTTTATTTATGGTAAAATAAGAGTCATGATTTTTAAAAGTAAACTTTGAATTACTTCCTATAGAGACTGACTTGCCTTCTCGCGAATGCCTTTCGACACTTGCCTTATCGCGACTGCTTGCTGGTAGCGAACGAATTGCCTGCCTGATTTTTCATGGCTTTGACTTAGCTTATGAAATAGAAAAAAGGAAGCCATGTGAAACTAGCTAGTTTCACATTATATATGATCGAGTGGTTTCACAAGATTGATCTCTAGCTCCGAGACTTATACATGGTCACATCTCCGTAGAGTACTTTACCTCTATAGCTCCGATCATTCTACATCGACACTTTCCTTGGGGCAACGCCACCTCACCAATCGGATAGACATGGGTATTACATATTATAATACCAGATATGATAGCTATAATGGGCTAAGTCATATGAGTTAATCTATTGGCACAAAATGAATGAATGAGTCAAACACGCCCGTCCTTTCATGCCTTTTTCTGCTAGCTCAACCAAACTGCCTTTTTTTAAGCAACCCTGCTTTTCGTAGGTGGGAGCAGTACAAGGGCATCCTTGAACAAGCAATACGAAACCGGCGTGACTTTTGTCCATAGATACTGCAAACAGGAGTTACCTTTATTTCGGGGGTCCCCCCGTGAATTCATTAGGGGAGTGAGGTGGGCTAAGGGGGAATAGCAGATGGCCCATGACCCAATATATCCTAGGTTGGGTCGGAGGAGAATCGAACGGAGCTCCAACCAGGCCAACCTACCAAGCTTGTCAGTAATTATTACCTAGGTAGGAGATTCAAGAATTAACCAGTGATAAGTACCATTATCCTTAACTATAGTATAAATATATAAACTATAAAGGTTAACTAGGTAATAGGGTATCCTAAATAGTATTAATATATAGGTATAGTATAGTGAATTCACATGATAATATAGTATCCTTATAATAGTATATATATTAGTGATTCTTATTAGTTGTTACCTCATGCTCATATACCATAGATCGATCCTATTATACGGGTGAAAATCTATGGTATACAAGCCTTGTTCTTAAGTCAAGTAAACAAAGCCCCAAAAAGGGTGTCAACGCTAACTACTCATATGGTGAGGACATTTTCGTGCGTTCTAACGTCACTTATCTTATTCTCCCCTGAACCATAGATAGTTTATTAGGTACGGTAACTAAGGCCTTGAATAGCTAGATGAATTAGCTTGAAAGTAGTCCAAATATTCCTACTATGGGCGGTAAGGTGATATTACTTGGATTGCATATTTCTATTTAGATAAGCCTCCTCGAGACAAACCAAGCCTGCCTTCCAATCATCCGCCCCATCATACTACCCGACCCATCAACCGACCCTTCCCCTTTAGAACCGTTTTGCTTTCATCCCTCTTTACTTACCCACTCCATTAAACTTGTGGAGAGTTAAAATTTATATTTATGGTAAAACAAGATTTGACGGAAGGAAAATTGTTTTTTTTCTCAAAATTTAAAATAGTTTTATATTCTTCATAAATAATTTTAAATTAAAACTATGTTTTTCAAAACAAGTGGTTTCATCGTCCAATATGCATGAATTAATAAAAATAAGTCACAAATATAGTTAGTATAATAAAAATAAGTCACAAATATAGTTAGTATTATCTTTTTTCTTATCAGTATGGTATTAAAAGGTGTGCAATTTAACACTATAAAATTTATTACAGTCATTTAATTTGTAAATTGCATTAAACATTGTTAGATTAATCTCATAAGCAATACATTCATCTGATCATTGTTCTAAATACAACAACTCCCATGTCCAAGATGATATACATTTAATTTAATCAATTTCCATAAATTCGAATTGTCGAATTATCACCAATTTTAAATTTAAGATTTAATTTGGATGTTTGGCTTGAGCCATACATAAATTATTACCACTTTGTTCAATTATTTCAATATGCACTTTGTAATCATATAACTGAGCAAAGGACAATGCTAACCTTAGGTAGCAAAAGTCTTGTAGAGAAGAACAACTTTGATTGTCGCCCAAGGATTTACAATGCTTAATCAGATTAATAAATTGGCCCAGGTATTTACAATGCTTAATCAGATTAATAAACTTTACCTCTTAACGAGCGAAAAAATATAAACAATGAAGGCAATAGATTTGGTAAAAATCTAAGAACACATGTTTATAACATAAGTTTAAAAATGGCTTTTCATTGAAAAACTTGAATTTACAATGTTTAATCATATTAATAAACTTTACCTCTTAATGAGCATAAAAATATATTAATAAACTTTACCTCTTGAGGAGCATAAAAATATAAACAATGAAGGCAATATGGTTTGGTAAAAATCTAAGAACACATGTTTATAAAATAAGTTAAAAAATGGCTTTTAATTAGAAAATTTGACTTTTAATGGACATAAATGTTGAAAATATATAGTTTTTAATGATTTTAGCTGTGATAATTAGTTCAGATAAAAACAATATAGTTTTTAATGGTTTTAGGTTTGATAATTGGCTCATAAAAATAATTATATCTCTAAAAATGTTTTAGAGTCAGATAGAACTGAACAATGCCTCTAAATATGTTTATGGTTTGGTAAAAATCTAAGAACAAAGGTTTATAAAGTAAGTTAAAAAATGGCTTTTAATTGGAAAACTTGACTTTTAATGGACAAATATTTTTAGAGTTAGAAGTGAACAGTGTCTCTAAATATGTTTATGGTTTGGTAAAAATCTAAGAACAAATGTTTATAAAGTAAGTTAAAAAATGACTTTTAATTGGAAAACTTGACTTTTAATGGACATAAATGTTGAAAATAAATAATTTTTAATAGTTTTAGGTCAGATAGAACTGAACAATGCCTCTAAATATGTTTATGGTTTGGTAAAAATCTAAGAAAAATGTTTATAAAGTAAGTTAAAAAATGGCTTTTAATTGGAAAACTTGACTTTTAATGGACATAAATGTTGAAAATAAATAATTTTTAATAGTTTAGGTCAGATAGAACTGAACAATGCCTCTAAATATGTTTATGGTTTTGTAAAAATCTAAGAAAAATTGTTTATAAAGTAAGTTAAAAAATGGCTTTTAATTGGAAAACTTGACTTTTAATGGACATAAATGTTGAAAATATATAATTTTTAATGGTTTTAGGTGTGATAATTGGTTCAGATAAAAACAAGTATATCTCTAAAAAAAGTGGCAATGTGGTTTGCTAAAAATCTAAGCTAAAAATCTAAGAACGTAAGTTAAAAAAATGGCTTTTAATTGGAAAAAATAACTTTCAATGGACATAAATGTTGGAAATATATAATTTTTAATGGTTTTAGGTGTAATAATTGGTTTAGATAAAAACAATTATGTGACATTTGGTTTTAATCCTTAAACTATTTCTTTTTCCTTTAAAAGAGATTATGCATTTATTTTTTTTAAATGGGATTAACAAGTAAAGTTAATCTAGTAATGAACATGATTATTTTCTTTTCTTTAAATAAAGAATTATCTATGAAATGCTTTTTTTCATTAAAAATGCTGATAAAGTATTCCAAGATTCCAGAGTAGTTAGGAAAAAGCAGTTAAAAGACAGTTACCTTTTCCTCTGAGGATAAATGGGAAATCCAAGTGAGAAAAAGGGGTTCTCTAAAACTTGGATGAGAGTCTTAAGGTTTGAGGCTGAGAGTGAATCCAGAGCTAGTTGGAACCAGTGGAAACTCTGCAACCTGAATTTGGAAACGAAGACTGGACTGAGGGTCTTGAGGTCTATTCCAGAAATACTGCTATCTAAGTCCTACTCTTGTGCAGAGTGCGAGGGGAGTTGAGGACGTAATCGTCTCTCTCAAGGTTGGGAGGCTATCATCAGCATTCTGAAGTAGGATAAGTAACTTAAGAATGTGTTAATGAAGATATGTGAATTCTTACTGTGATATCCTAATTAGCTAAACCGATATTTCTGTAATTGAGAAAAAAAGTAAAGGAGAGTAAAGACATCTGTGTGTTATTTTTCTTCAAGAAAGAATAAATGGTGGTATGTAGCAGTAAATATGGAAACTCATTATTTCTGCACTCTGAGGTAGATTAAATATCTTTGTATCTATTTAACTGTTTATGTGAATGAAGAAAGATTGTGCTAGTGTAGAAATAGTAATAGGTTTTTAAGAATGTAAAGCCTTAATAAGATGATGTAGGGGACTGTTAGACTGTCTGGGGTGGAAACCCTAGATTGTGCAGTTCTTCCTATCTTTATAAAATTACTATACACGGACTATGGGACTTCAGAAAGAACCCAGAAATAATGATGGTCCGGACATAAACCTGATATAGTAGTTGAATAATATTGGTAAAACTTTAAAACAATAGCTAAATAATAATTACAGAGTAAACGAAAGAATTAAATGAATGACTGGTATGTATTACAGACCATAGCCATAGATTGGTACTGTTATTCACAATTAAAAATGTAATACAAAATGGAGAAACCTGAAGACAGGATAAAGATAACTATAATGCTATAATATTTATAAATAAGGAAATTGCATGAGTAGCATTCAACATAAAGAGATATAGGAGAACTGCATGCAGGTATTATGGTGCTATTCTGAGTATACAAACTTAGCATAGAAGGAAACATACTACTTGAATGAAGATATAAGTAAATTCTACATAGTCGGTGCCTAGAGAGAAAGTAGTGCTAAACAGTTATGGCCATATATGTTAAAATGAGATGTAATATGGTAAAAAACATCCATGAATATATATATGTTTATGGAAAAGACTTACACAAAAACCGGTGCTAAAACATTACAATTGCATCTAGTATTATGAAAAGAAACAAAGGGAAAGGTTTCCAAGCGAAACCGAAAATTATTTCAAAGTATAGAGCGGAGTGAGAAAGCTCCAGAATGTGACTGTGGATTCGTTATAGGTACTACAAAACCTCTATCATATAAATTTACACTTTAAGCCATTCAAAGGCAGAATAAACCCAAAGCCCTAAGGGATTCATCTGAAAATCAATATTTAACACAGGGTTTATACCCTAAAAAACCTGAGAAGCTTCAAGTAAACAAATTCATTTCAGGAACCCGTGGTACCTATACGTAGAAGAGGAGAAAATATTTATTAACTGAAATAGTAATGGTCGAGGGGAACGCCATTCAAATATGAGGATGCGAGGTCCATGAAAAACTACCTGAAATAACAAGAAAGAAAGAACCATGGTTAGGGTTTGTAAAATAAAAACCCTGAGGAAACACAACTAAGCCTGTAAAGAGGAAAGAATAAACCCAGATCCAATTCAGAGAACTCACCTTAGTACAGATGCAGAGATCCGATGATGAAAAGAAAAAAACTGGAAACAAGAAAGTCAAGTGAGTCAATTCGGAAAGCCCTCGTAATTTCTAAACTGTAGACAGAAGTAAATTACCCTTGCCGAAACGATACCTCGAAAAGCCTCAAGGTCAACCTGAATACGTCGAGCCGAGAAACCTAGTTGAATACTCAGTTCTGTGAGGAAGAACAAATCTTCGTAGTAACCCTATAGAGAAAAGGGTCAAGAGAAAACATTGAGGTACTGAAACAAAGAATACAAATACATCTGTCATTATAAACCAAAACAATGGAGTCAACCATAACAAACTCTAAATAATTGTTATGAACCATGTACAGAAAGAAAAATGAGCAAACAACGCAAATGAAAAATTATGAACTGATTTGATGGGAAACCTTTACATTTACCTGAGCACAGCTGATTAACTAGGAGAATCAACTAAGGCCATAGAGTAAAGGAGTCATAGCAGTGCTTAATTCTAGAGCAAGAGAGCTTAGAGCGCTCCACAGTCCTGCAGAGAAAAGTAATGAAAGCAGTTAGGGTTGAGGGGCGGGTCAATACCCTAACCTCTCCCGAAGTTTCATCATGGGCATAGATCAAGTGGGTAAGTAAATCCACGGTGGAAACCTCAGCAGATGTTAATCCACAGTCACCATAACCAATCACCGAAATAAATCTTTGCAGATATTTGGTTGAGTACAACATCATGATGTCGAATTAATGAAGCACCATATCCAACCTTACAAATACTATTAAAAACTTTAAGTATAGTTAATGTTAGATGATTGATAGGTGACCTATTCTGTAAGTGGTTAAGCAACAGTAAATCCGGAGGGAATAAGACATTACGTGTGGTTGCACTTATGTAACCAATGTAATTTATGCCTATTGAACATTATAATATCTGATCTTAACATGGCAAATGGGTTTACAATTCGCAATAAGTTATGTTAAAAAAAATATATGTTATGTTGTTTTATCTTATTTGAATTATATCAAGTGGAGAATGGAAGTACCACTAATAAGTAGTAAAAATGGTAAGTAACATAGAGTTAAAAAAAAATTGTAAGTGGTTGTCACAAGTCATATCAGAGAAGGTTTCACATGTTGGGAACCAAATGGGGTCACCTAAATAACAATTTTTGTGTGTAAATTGTGCACAGAACTAGAAAAGATACAATGAGAAGGGGATCAATGCATTGTTGGCTTGAGGGGTCCTGACCTAGGTTTGGAGTTGAGGTTAACCAACAAACCCTCTTACTATTGGCCCTTTCGGCAGTGACCTGCTTTACAAGTCAAAGTCTCACCCGAAGCAGTATGGGGGGGGTGCTGGAAGCAGGTTTCCACACCCCGAGAGAGGTTTGAATGATGTGGGTCCCTTAAGATCCAAAATAACCATAAATAGACCTTTGCAATAGAAGCCCTAACCAGGAAACCCTTACGTACAAATTTAGGTCAATTATGCAGAATGCATTGCGCAAGTTAACACGGCATCTATAATCCAAGTAATAACCCTTAACAAATAATATTAGAACCTTCTACCATCATATCCATCCCATAATGATTCGTATAAACCCATAAACAATTGCACAAGATATCTAATTGTAGACAATACAGGAATCGGAAATAATATGCAAAAACATTCATAACATACAATTCAGACTCAGATATCCGCAACAATAGTTCTTTATTAATATTAGTTCAGATCCTTCATACAAAAACCTTTCATTCACCCATGCACACAGCCAGTGGGGTCTGCACATAGCCAACATGAGCCTTCTACCTAGACAATTCCACACCAAAGTATCACAAGATAGCAAAATCTAACCTCCACGTTCAAACTTATCCAAAAACTGACTTCTTAGACTTGATCTTGACTTATATTTATAGTTTTAGCCTATGCTATTCTGGATTCCGCAAACTGTGGTTTGCGGCCCCGTGTTCTACCCTTCTTACCCATTACAACTCATGAGGGGCTTTGACCTACCCCAAAGCCCCTGCGTACCACTAAATTTACAAAAACTATTACAAAAATATATTAAAAATGGCCTTCGAACTTAGGGGACCCCGCTCCAACACACACCAAGTACCCAGAAATATTGGGGAATATCACCCCCAAACCAATCCTGAAATGAACACATAAATGTGGGTATAGCTAAGTGTAGATCAGCATCAACAGACCAGTAGATTATTAGAAGAACATCAGTGTCATATGAGTATACTGCTAAGTATAGTGCAACAATTACAGGAATAAATGGTCTGGGTGAGAAGAGACAATGAAAGATTGATGCAAGAGCAGGAGAGGATTCTCAAAAGCCTCTTTGATAGGCAGAATCAAGGGATAGTTGCACCAAGTTCACATCATTGTTAAGATACGTACCTTACCTGATAGATGAGAAGGCTAAAGTTTAGCAATTTCTGAGCAGTCTATCTACCCACATGAAAGAAAGAATCAAATAAATTAACCCAAATAATATGGAGGAAGTGATTTGAAAAGCACGATTGTGCTATCAACAGTCCAAGGTAAAAGGGGAAACAGGCAGAAACTGGCCGCAAAAGAAAGGACGAAAAAATTATTCAAATTTTAAGAATACCAGGTCTGGTAATTTTAAAAATACTGCAAGGAATTCAGCAAGTAGGAAGTATGGGAGAAATTAGCAGAAATCAAAGTCTCCAATAGAGGAGAGACCCACAGAAGCCTCCAGCAAACCAAAGCATGGGCAGACCCAGAAACCCCCTCTACAATGTTGGGGATGCGGTGAGGCCCATTATTACAAGAATTTTCCTCATCGTGGGAGTAGAGAAACAACAACCAACTTGAAAGAGGCTTCTACAGTAGGGGATGTGGCTCGAAATATACCAAGAATTAATGCATCTTTTGAAGACCGAAAAGCAGATTATGAGCCGACCATGATAGAACTTGAAGGTAAGTTATTTTCACAAACTGTTTCTATTTTGGTTGACCCCGGTGCCATTTTAAGCTATTTTAACCCCCGGATAGTAGAAAAGTGTAACTTTCAAAGCCTGAAATTTAAGAACCCCTGGATGGTACAGCTAGCCACTGGGGAAAAGAGAAGGGTTAATGCTAAAGTCTCAAATTGTTCCTTGGAAATTGGAAATCAACAGTTAAAGGTAGAATTAAACATTTTACATTTGGGTTCCTATAACATACTATTGGGTATGGACTAGCTAGAAGGACTCTAGTCTCTAGTAGACTGTAAAGATAAGATAATTTACTTTAGAGCTGAAGACGGGACAGGCCAGGAATTGCAAGGAATCAAGAAACCTCTGCAATTATGTCCTATCACAGCATTCCAGTTGGGTAAATGTATTAGAAAAGGATGCCAAATTTATACCATCCAAGTGGGATTCGCTAATTCTAAGGAGAAGACTCCTATGTTGGAAAATATACCATTGGTACATGACTTTATGGATGTATTTCCAGAAATTATACTAGGACTACCTCCAAAGAGAGATATCAATTTCACTATCGAATTAATGCCTTGTAGCGCACCAGTGTCATGAGCACCATATCGGATGAGTGTACCTGAGCGAACATAATTAAAAATGCAATTACAAGAATTTCTGGATAAGGGATATATTATACCAAGTGTATCCCCTTAGGGAGCACCTGTTTTTTTCGTAAAGAAAAAAGATGGAACAATGTTAATGTGCATGGATTACAGGTAGCTCAACAAGTTAACATTTAAGAATAAATACCCGATGCCACATATAGATGATCTTTTTGATCAAGTGAGGGGAGAGACTATATTTTCCAAGATATATTTAAGGTCTGGTTACCATCAGATTTGAATTAAAGATGAAGACATCTACAAAACAGCCTTCCGACTCAATACAGGCACTATGAGTTCGTTGTTTTTCCATTTGGGTTAACCAATGTGCCAACAATGTTCATGAGCCTGATGCATGGCATATTTCATCCCTTTTACGACAAGTTTGTTTTAATATTTATTGGCGACATATTAATTTATTCAAGAACCATGGAAGAGCATAAGGAACACTTACGACAAGTGCTGGAAATGTTGAGAAAACATCAGCTATATGCCAAGTTCAGAAAATTTGATTTCTTCAAAGAGCAGATACAATATTTAGGCCATGTCATTTATGCCGAAGGCATAGAAGTAGATCCCGAGAAAATAAATACTATCATGGAATGGAAGGTGCCCAAAAACGTAGCAGACATACATTCATTTATGGGATTGGCTGGATATTACAGGTGCTTCATCAAAGAATTCTCAAAAAATTATTTTCCTATTACATTTCTGCAGCAAAAGGGAAAAATGTTTAAATGGACCAGCAAATGTCAAACTAGTTTTGAACTATTAAAGCAGTTGCTGAATACTGCCCCTGTATTGAGGGTAGATGACCCAAAAAAGGAATTTGAGGTATGCACTGATGCGTGCAAGGAAGGAGTAGGAGAAATATTGTCTCAAGATGGAAGGGCCATTTCTTATGAGTCAAGAAAGCTAAAATAACATGAACAGTGTTATTCCGCTTACAATCTAGAGCTGATGGTAGTAGTGCACACACTCAAGGTATGGAGACTACTTATTGGGAAAGAGGTTCTTGTTGAAGACAGATCACAGCAGCCTGACCAGCTACTTTAAACAAGCTGATTTGAATGCTCGCCAAGCAAGGTGGAATTCATCTCTAAATGAGTTTGATTTTGAAATTCAGCATGTTAAGGGGAAGGAAAATCATGTTTCTGATGCTTTGAGCAGAAAACTTCATTGTGTGTATGAAATCTACTTTAATTAAGTAGAATTCAAATTTCAAGATCAAATAAAAGAAGCAGTCGAAAAAGATCTCGAATACCAATTTTTGTGGTAGCAAGTAAATGAAGTAGAAAATCAGGAAAAGCTATTAGATTATGAGATTAATAGAGATCAACTTTTAACTTTTAGAGGAAAGATATACATTCTGAATCGGATGAATTTGAAAGACTTTATCTTGGATGAATATCATTGCAATACTTATTTTGGACATCCAGGTTACCAGAAAATGTTGACCGCAATTATGAAATTTTATTTTTGGCCTAGTATATGGAAAAATATTGTTGAATACTTAACCAAGTGTTTGGAATGCCAACAAGTTAAGGTGGAACATCAACATCCAGCAGGATTGTTGCAACCCATACCTGTACCAAAATGGAAATGGGAGCTTATATCCTTGGATTTTATTCCTGGACTACCGAGATCGAAGAGACATAATGATTCTATAATGGTGCTCGTAGTTAGACTGAGCAAGGAAGCTCACTTTATTCCAGTACAATATAATTACAAAAGGGTGCAGATTGCATATATTTTCATGAAGGAAATTTTTAGGTTGCATGGCATTCCTAAAACAGTTATCTCAGATCGAGATGTAAAGTTCACTTCAGCCTTTTGGAAGACACTTTTTACTGGATTTGGCACACAGGTCAACTTTAGTACTGCATATCATCCACAGACGAATGGACAAACAGAGTGAGTGAATCAAATCCTAGAAGACATTATGAGCGTATATGTAATGCAACAACCCACAAAGTGGGAAGATTATCTACATCTAGTGGATTTCACATACAATAATAGATATAGAGAGTCTCTTAAAATGACTCCCTTTGAACCCTTATGTGGGAGATAGTGTCGAACTCCCATTAACTAGAGCAGTCCAAAAGCCAAATTAATGCTTGGCCCGAAATTGTTGGCTGAGATGGAGCAATAAGTAAAGAAGATTAAACAAAATCTAAAAGGTGCTCAAGATCATCAAAACGTTTATGTGGACAAAAATAAAACCTATAAGGAGTTTGAAGTGGGTGATCATGTGTATGTGAGAATCAAGCCCAAGAAAATCACCTTAAGGTGGACTTCATGTGCCAAATTGGCTCCCAGGTTCTGTGGACCTTTCCAAATCTTTGGAAGAGTGGGACCAGTGGCTTATCAACTAGCATTACCCAATCACATTCAGGTGCGCAATGTGTTTCATGTATCAATACTGAAATGATATGTGCATGATCCGAGGCATGTAATAAATTGGCAAAAAATTCAGGTAGGAATAATATTGAGTACCAAATTTCCAAAAAATATGAATTTTATATTAATTAAATTAAGCCTTTGTTGGTTGCAGGTCGAACCAGACGACGAATTTCTGGTAGAACCTCAACGTATTCCCGATTAGAGAGAAATCATGCTCTGGAGGCAGGTCATCATCCAAGTTAAAGTGCAGTGGAAGCACTTTGGCCCGGAAGAGGCTACATGGGAAGACGAGGGATTTGTGCGTGAAGCATACCAAAAATTATTTGCTGATATGGAATAGAACACCGAGGACGTTGTTTACTTCTAGTGGGGGAAGATGTGACATTTGGATTTAATCCTTGAACGATTTTTTTAATTTTAAAACAGATTATGCATTTAATTTTTTTAAATGAGATTAACAAGTAAAGTTAATCTACTAATGAACATGATTATTTTCTTTTCTTTATATAAATAATTATTTATGGAATCCTTTTTTTCATAAAAACTGATGATAAATTATTCCAAGATTCCAGAGTAGTTAGGATTAATAAGTTAAAATATAGTTACCTTTTCCTCTGAGGATAAATGGGAAATCCGAGTGAGGAAAAGGGGTTCTGTAAAACTTGGAGGAGAGCCTGAAGTCTGAGAGTGAATCCAGAGCTAGTTGGAACCAGTGGAAACTCTGAAACCTGAATCTGGAAAGGAAGACTGGACTGAGGGTCTTGAGGTATATTATAGAAATATTGTTATCTAAGTCCTACTCTGGTGCGGAGCACGGGGGGAGTTGAGGATGTAGTCACCTCTCTCAAGGTTGGGAGGTTATCATTAGCATTCTAAAGTAAGATAAGTAACTTAATAATGTGTTAATGAAGATATGTGAATTCCTACTGTGTTTTCTTGATTATCTAAACTGATATTTTTGTAATTGAGAGAAAAAATTAAAGGACAGTAAAGACATATGTGTGTTATTTTTCTTCCAGAAAGAATAAATGATGGTATGTAGTAGTAAATAAGGAAACTCATTATTTCTGAACTCTCAGCTAGATTAAATCTCTTTGTATCTATTTGACTGTGCATGTGAATGAAGAAAGATTTTGCTATTGTAGAAATAGTAGGTTTTTTAAGAACATAAAGCCTTAATAAGGTGATGGAGGGGATTGTTAGACTGTCCGGGGTGGAAACCCTAAACTGTACAATTCGTCCTCTCTTGATAAAATTACTATACACAGACTGTGGGACTTCAGAAAGAACCCAGAAACATTGATGGTCCAGACATCAACCTAGTATAGTGGTTGAATAACATTGGGAAAACGTTAAAATAACAGCTAAATAATAATTACAGAGTAAATGAAAGAATTAAATGAAATAATGTTATGTATTACAAACCATAACCATAGATTGGTACTGCTATTCACAATTAAAAACGTAATACATAATAGAGAAAATTGAAGACAATATAAAGATAATTGTAATGCTATCATATTTATAAATAAGGAAATTGCATGAGTAGCATTTAACATAAAGAAATATAGGAGAACTGCATGCAAGTATTCTGGTGCTATTCTCAATATACAAACTTAGCATAGAAGGCAACACACTACTTTAATGAAGATATAAGTAAAGTCTACACAGTCAGCGCATAGAGAGAAAGCATTGCTAAACAGTTACATCCATATATATTAAAATGAGATGTAATATGGTAAACAACAACCATGACTATATATATAAATATTTTCTCCTCTTCTACGTACAGGTACCACGGGTTTCTAAAATGACTTTGTTTACTTGAAGATTCTCGGGTTTTTCAAGGTATAGACCCTCTAATTTTTAGATGAAGCCCTTAGGGCTCTGGGTTCCATCTTTTGATTAACTGGTGTAAGGGTTTATTCATCCATTGGATGGCTTAAAGTGTAAATTTATAGATGATAGAGATTTTCCACTTCCTATAACGAATGCACAGTCGCATTCTAGAGCTTTCTCACTCTGATCTATACTTTGAAATAATTTTCGGTTTCGCTTGGAAACCTTTCCCTTTGTTTCTTTTCATAATATTAGATATAGTTGTAATGTTTTAGCACTGGTTTTTGTATAATTCTTTTCCGCATATATATATATATATATATATGTGTGTGTGTGTGTGTGTGTGTGTGTGTGTGTGTGTGTGTGTGTGTGTTATATATATATATATACACACACACACACACACACAGATATATATATATATATATATATATGTATGTATATATATACATATATATATATATATATATATATACATATATATATATATATATATATGTATATATATATACATATATATATATGTATATATATATACATATATATATATATATATATATATATATATATATATACATATATATATATATATGTATATATATATATATATATATATATATATATGTCTATACATATATATATATATATATATATATATATATATGTATATATATATATATATATATATATATATATATATATATATATATATATATACATATACATATATATATATATATATGTATATATATGTACATATACATATATATATATATATGTGTATACATATACATATACATATATATATACATACATACACACACACACACACACACACACACACACACATATATATATATATATATATATATATATATATATATATATATATATATATATATGCGGCAAAGAATTATACAAAAACTAGTGCTAAAACATTACAACTATATCTAATATTATGAAAAGAAACAAAGGGAAAGGTTTCCAAGCGAAACCGAAAATTATTTCAAAGTATAGATCAGAGTGAGAAAGCTCTAGAATGCGACTGTGCATTCGTTATAGGAACTGGAAAACCTCTATCATCTATAAATTTACACTTTAAGCCATCCAATGGCTGAATAAACCCTTACACCAGTTAATCAAAAGATGGAACCCAGAGCCCTAAGGGCTTCATCTGAAAATCAGAGGGTCTATACCTTGAAAAACCTGAGAATCTTCAAGTAAAAAAACTCATTTTAGAAACCCGTGGTACCTATACGTAGAAGAGGAGAAAATATTTATTAACTGAAGCTGTAATGGCCGAGGGGAGCACCATGCAAATATAAGGATGCGAGGTCCATGAAAAAATACCTAAAATAACAAGAAAGTAAGAACCATGGTTAGGGTTTGTAATAAAAACCCTGAGGAAACATGACTAAGCCTGCAAAGAGGAAAGAATAAACCCAGATCCAATTCAAAGAAATCACCTTAGTACATATGCAGAGATCCATGATGAAAAAAAAACTGGAAACAAGAAAGTGAAGTGAGTCAATTCGGAAATCCCTCGTAATTTCTAAACTGTAGAAAGAAAGAAATTACCCTTGCCGAAACAAATACCTCGAAAATCCTCAAGGTCAACTTGAAGGCGCCGAGCTGAGGAACCTGGTTGAATACTAAGTTCCGTGAGGAAGAACACATCTTTGTAGTAACCCTATAGAGAAAAGGGTCGAAAGGAAACATTGAGGTACTGAAACAAAGAATACAAATACATCCATCGTTATAAACCAAAAAAATGGAGTCAAGCATAGCGAACCCCAGATAATTGTTATGAATCATGTATAGAAAGAAAAAAGAGCAAAAATCTTAAATGAAAAATTCTAAGCTGGGTTGATGGGCAACTTTACATATACCTGAGCACTGCTGATTAACCGAGAGAATCAACCAAGGCCATAGAGTAAAGGAGTCATAGCAGCGCCGAATTCCAGAGCAGGAGAGCTCAGAGTGCTCCATAGTCCCGCAGAGGCAAGTAATGGAAACGAATAGGGTTGAGGGGCGATATTGGGCCGGAATTAAGGTACATTTTCACCCTACCTTTACCTCGAATTATCATACATTTTTAGGAATTTTTCCTCATCTTAATAGTAAAGGAAAGGAGGAATAATGTAAAATCAGGACGAATGGACTAACGGAAAAAAGGATGTTTAAACAACAAGGATTTGACTTATTTCATCTTTATTCACAGGAAAATAAAGCAGTTGAATCGACGTTGACCAAAAGACAGCTGACAAACAAAGAGCATGAAATCACAATGACCCCCTAGGGACCAGCAGAAAGCGGAAAGACAGATCCATGTCCGAAGAACTCAAACGACAGCCACAAGCAGCGGCGTGTCGTTTGGAAAATACCATTCCACTGAGTGAAATCATCTTTAAAAAGGCTGAAGATGAACAAGAAAAGAGAGGCTGAATAGGAATTCTCTTCTGTAATAGATGTATCAAGACAGAACTGTCCTGTTGTATTCATGTCTTAACCTTTTATTTAATAAAGAATTTTGGTATTTTGAATATTCATTTCGTGAGTTTTCCGTCGCGTTAGACTTCTAGTGGTTTGGGCCTAGCCCTAGGAGTTTCCGCACTCATCTCTGTGTTGTATGTTAATTATGGAATTTATGTTCAGTTATCTGATGCATTCTATGATATATCTTTCCACTTGTTAACTTCTAAGCCTATGATGCTCCAGTTTCCTATGCCATTAAGATAGTTTATCGCTCATGTTATGTGGCTTACAGTAATTGTTTCATAAATGTTAGATGCTTTCATCGTTTTCTCAACACATTTATATATGTTTATGAGCTTTAGCACAATTTATGTTCAATGTTTTATATCGCTAAGAATTAGATATGTCCATCAGTACTATAGGACTTCTCGTTGTTGCTTAATGCAGAGGAATGTTAGCTAGTTAGTTTGCAAAGAGAATTCCATTGCAAAATTAGATAAGCAATTGTTTTTCAATTCGTTGAAGTTGTTCAATTCAGTAGGACTGTTGTTCAATTCATCAGTGTGTTGTTCAATCATAGGTTATCGTCGCTACGTTTATTTAGACATAATATTTAACGCCATTTTACAATTCCATTTATTTTTAAATTTGATTGAACTTCGAGAATTAGATAATCTTCTTCATGATAACATAGAGTAACTGTTCCTGATTTCACTTGCATATACCGTGCTTGCACTCTTGAAATAAGAAGACTTACCCTAGGATGAAAATTGAATGAGAAGCATAGAGGTTGCCTATAACAAGCCACCTTAGTGAACCAACATTTTTGGTGTTGTTGTCGGGGAGAGTGTTTAAGAGCGATGTCCTTCATTCATTTTTCTCTCGTTGCTACGAAGAATTGGGTATTAAAAAACGAGAGGTAAGCACTATGTACCGGCAAGAAAAATTCTTGCTCTCTAACCCACTTCTCATCAATTGTACAATTGCTAGTAGAATAGCTGCTCTTGTTTTATGACTAGGAAGAAAAGGATAGAAAAAAAATCAAAAATCATCCGCAAAAGTCTATGAAACCCAAAATACTGGTGATCCTTGGTAGAACTACATATATAGACGAAGTCATTAAGAAAGTTGAATCCTAGGCATCCATAGGACCCAAAACCATTCCTATCCAAAGTCTCGTTGCACTTCCTCAAGCAGTAGCCCCACCATCTGCAGCCCACGCTGAGATTCACAATGAAATAGAAGGGTCAGAACAAAGCCTTTAGACTACTAAACACATAAGTACTGACCCTTCAAGAGAGGGAGGTTCTTGCAATTTACAAGAAGGGGAAGGAGAAACTAGCAAGGTATACAAGTAGAAGCTCTAGAGCCTGAATCCCCTGAAAACGTGATTGAGACTGAGACGCTTGGTATTCAAGATCGAGGAAGTGTTGTAAAGCTTCCTCCGCATTCACCACCCAATCCTGCTAAGATTACTCCTCCGGAACAAGAGATCCCCGAAGATTACTCGGCATATCTTTAATCAAATGGCAAATAATCAAGACCAAAATCAGAGTTAGACATCAACATTGGAGTATCCCATTGTTGACCATGTTGCTAACGCCTGTATGAAAGCCATTCCCTTACAAAAACATCCCCACCTTCCATGGTTTGACAGTGGAATATCCTGATGCATTTCTATTTGAATTTGATGTCTTATCGTGGGGGTATGACTATACCACTGACCCCCAAAAACTGAAAATTTTCCCCTCTACTTTGAAGGGGGTTGCATTACATTTGTTCATGGGACTCGGTGGGGGAACCATCAATAACTGGGACCAAATGAAGAACACTTTTTTAATTAAATATCAAGATTATTGCCAGAATCGAGAATTAAAAGATGAAATCTTCAATATGTCTGCAAAAGACAAGGAGACATTAGAAGAATATGTCGAAAGATTTCAGTACAATCTACAAAGGTCCCCATATACTGCATTATCCAAAGACATCTTAAAAGCAACAATGATTAAGGGAATGAAAGAAGAATGGGTTGAAACACTTAATATAATGGGAAAAGGGGACATCTACCAAGAATAATATGATGAAATTATTTCACCGTGTATGAGGTGTTCTCGGGGAAGTACGCGAAATAAGCCAATTGGGTGAGACTCAACAAGAAAAGATCTCAAGCAGTCTGGTGGAAACGTAACTAGAGCAGAATTTGGTAATCTGTTGGAAGACTTTAAAACTGACATTTTGGGTACTTTGACAACACAGCTTGATGTCCTATAAGCCAAGAAAAAGCAAGCTATAGCAGAACAAAACATGACCATCTTTTTCCCACACTATCGGAAGAGGCACAACCCAAAGGGAATGCCCCTTAGACACAATTCGGACTCGTGCTATCCGCATTAAGGATCATGCCACGAACCACTTCCCTTCATTTCTAGGACTAAAAGAAGTTTACAAAGAAGAAAAATAAGAAAGAAAACGAGTCTACCTAATGAACCAGCGTTGGCAATGGCAAGCATGACTAGATATGCCTCAAGACATGCCTCCTTTCTTTTCTTCTCCACAATTTAACCAACAAAACCCCCGCAAAGCATCTTGGCGTAATCAACCACCTTTCTCTACTTGGCCACCTTGGCCAACACAACCCTCCTCGGGGAAAAATTGGCCAAGATTTCCTTGTTCCCCCTCCTTATTGGAAAAAAAACCCATATCAAACCCAATGCCCAACATCCCCTTCTCAAACCACAAATTGGCCTCAAAATTGGAAACGACCTCTGGGAATGACCAACCTACCAATGGGGACAGGGATTCAAAATAAACCTACGTTGCCCGACTCCATAACTCCGTCCAAAGCACAACCCTCAGCCTATCATCCATCCTCAATTACCAGCTCAACCCAATCCTAACCCCAACAACAAGCCAGTTTAGCTAATCTAGATTATAGAAAATCCAAACCCCGAAACTAAAAAGAAGCAATGTAATGAACTAAGGCTGATATCAGGACGTATTATCTCACCAACATAAGGTATGACCTCACCACAATTGAAATCTAGAACTCCAACAAAGCCCAGAAAAAACAAATATAATTGAAACAGAGGTGGAGCAAGAAAAGGAAACGGTTCACCAAGAGAAGCCTGAAAATCTTAGGATTTCTCCAACTCCTTTCCCTAAAAGGTTAACGCTGCCTAGACCAATGGTCTCTCTAGATTTTGATATTCTGGGGGAATTGAGAAACCTTTGAATCAAAATCCCTCTTTTACAGGCCATACAAGACATTCCCATCTATTCCAAGATAATTAAAGAACTGTGTAGAAAGAAGCAAGCAAAAAGAACAAAAATTGAACCCACCGTTCATGTGGTGGGAGCACTATCCGACTTATTGTTGGGTAAGGAGACCCCCATGAAGTATGATGACCTAGGGAATCCCATAGTAATTGTACAAATCTCTAGCCACTCCTTTCCAAACACATTGGTCGATGTAGGGGTGGCCATTAACATCTTAACAACAGGGACCTGCGAGAAGCTAGGCATATTAGCTTTAGAACCCACAGTTACGCTGTTGGAACTTGTTGACAGGTTTGTTATCAAGCCAGAAGGAATATTACAAGATATCCTGGTTTCTGTGAACTCATGGGAGTATCCAGTTGATTTTTTAGTTATTAACCCAAATATTTGGATGGACGGACACCCCCTGATTCTTAGGCGGCCTTGGTTGGCAACAATCAATGCTTACATAGGCTTCCAGACAGGTAGCATGACCATTGCTAGGGGAGGTTCCATAAAGAACATTATCATTTACCCACCTGCCAAACCAATTTTACCCATGGTAAACATTCACAAGCATCCGCATACATATTGGGGGCAAAACATCCGTCCTCCTCTAACATTAGTCAAAGCTCTTGAATTTAAGGATCAAACTAAAGGCGATGTAATCAATAACTTCATGAATCAACCATCTACGTCTCGAAACTTAAAATGCCAAATGTTAAAAATAGTTCTTGAAGATGAAACACAAGAGGATCCCTTGGCAGACCTTGATGATCAACATATACCCACAACCGATGTACGCAACATCATAGCCGTTGAGATTGAGCTAGGGAAAATTTTGAATATCAATGGAAATCTGGATAGTAACCAAAGGCAGAGGCTCATAAAGGTGTTATAGAAGTATCAGGGAGCATTTTCTTGGGACTACCCAGACATGAAGGGCATAGATGCTCAGCTATGCACCCATCACATCTATACTGACAAGGAGGCTCGGCCTATTCGACAACCCCAGCGTAGTTTAAACCCGCATCTAAAAGATATTGTAAAAGAGGAGCTACAAAAACTTGTTGGATGTAAATTTCATTTATCCTATTTTAGACAACAAATGGGTCTCCCCTCTGGTAGTTGTTCAAAAAAATAATGGGAAATGGAGAATCTGTGTCAATTACCGAGAACTGAATAAGGCAACACAGAAGGACCACTTCCCCCTCCCTTTTATTGATCAGGTCCTTGATACATTAGCAGGGAAGCAGTTCTTTTCCTTTCTTGACGGGTTCAACGGTTACAATCAAATCCAAATAGCCCCCGAAGACGAGGATAAATCAACCTTTACCTGCTCGTGGGGTACATTTTCCTATAGGGTACTACCATTCGAACTATGCAATGCCCCAGCAACCTTCCAAAGAGCCATACTCAGCATTTTTTCTGATTTAATAAATGAAGGGCTTGAAATTTACATGGACGACTTCACTGCATATGGTGATGACTTTGATAAAGCATTAGAAACACTAGAAAAGGTATTGGAACGATGTATTGCTACCAGGTTATGGTTAGGCAATGAAAAGTGCCACATGATGATGACCGAGGGAGTAATCCTGGGACACTATATCTCCCCGTAGCCTAGAATATAGGTAGACCCAGAAAAATAGAGGTAATCCTTTTATTAGCCACACCTTGTACACAAACATAGGTACGTAGTTTTCTAGGGTATGCAGGGTATTACCGTAGGTTTATAAATAATTTCTCACAAATGTTGCACCTTTGTATGCATTTACTGGAAATGTCAAATTCCATTGGTCTGATAAATGTGACATTGCTTTTGCAGATTTAAAGAGACTGGTCTCGACAGCACCAATCTTATGCAGATCCCTAATCGGGAGCCGCCTTTTTCACATTTCTTCGTATGCATCCGATACAACGATAGGG
Source organism: Pinus albicaulis (assembly GCA_034641835.2). NCBI lineage: Eukaryota > Viridiplantae > Streptophyta > Pinopsida > Pinales > Pinaceae > Pinus > Pinus albicaulis. The sequence continues at coordinate 1,358,124,271 of CM076570.1, forward strand.
GCAGTTCTTGGTTAAGAAGAAGACAAAAAGCCCTATGTTATTTATTATATCAGCAAAAATCTCACTCTTGCTGAATTAAACTACACAGTGATGGAAAAAGAGTTCCTAGCTATCATTTATTCTATTAATAAATTTAGACATTATAACACTGCCTGTCAAGTACTCTTGTATACTGATCACTCTGCCATTAAATATTTAGCCCATAAACCAATTACAAATGGGAGGATAACTCATTGGTTGATGCTTTTGCAGGAATTTGACATAACCATCAAGGACTACCCAGGAAAAGAAAATGTGGTCGCAAACTTCTTATCCAGGGTTCCAAATACATATGACACACTAGTAGTCGACGATCAGTTTCCTGACGAACATCTGTTTGTCATAGCAGTGAAAACGCCATGGTACGAAGAAGTAGGAAACTACTTGGCAGTAGGGAAACTCCCCAGGCATTTAACATCGAGGGAATGGAAGCTGATTTTACAATGCAGTGCTAGGTTCTCCTGGATCGGTGGACACCTCTTCCACACAAGAGCCGACATGTATATATGCAGATGCATCCGAGAAGACAAGATTTATGATATCCTACGGGCATGTCACGATGAACCATGTGGTGGCCATTTCGCAGATCATAGAATGGGGCACAAAGCATTACAATTGGGTTATTATTGGCCTACGATCTTCAAAGATGCGAAAAAATATATCTAAGCCTGCGATAGTTGCCAAAGAATGGGCCGCCCAGGCCAAGTGGACGAAATTCCACTACAACCACAATTGGTAATAGAACCATTCGAATAATGGGCACTAGACTTCATTGGGCCATTCAACCCGCCATCAAACCAGAAAGCCTACATACTGGTTTCCACAGACTACGTAACAAAATGGGTGGAAACAGAGTAGTCTTACCAAGAGCCACAGAAGAATCTTTGATTAAATTTCTGTTTGAGCTATTTATACAATATGTTCTACCACAGGAAGTGATAACCAATGGAGGGGCACAGTCCGTAGGTAATAAAATTACAGCCACTCTAAAGAATCACCATATCATACACAGATTCATGTCTCCTTACCACCTATAGGCGAACGGACAAGTCGAAAGCACCAACAAAGTCCTTGAGACAATTCTTACTAAAACAGTATCAACACATCGTCGGGACTGGGCCACTAGACTACCAGATGCCCTATGGGCTTATCGCACAACATGGCGAAAACCACTAGATATTCTCTGTATCATCTAGTATTTGGAAGAGAGCCTATTTTCCCCATTGAATTCAAATTCAAGACTCTAAGGACAGCCTAGGAAGTAGGGTTGGACTTGACGGAGGCCCAGATTAAAAGACTCCAACAAATAAATGAATTGGATAAAATACGGCTACTATATCTGTAGCACACAACAATCATACAAAAATAGTGAGCTAAGTGGCATAACAACCTCATAAAAAAGAAGACTTTCCAGAAATGAGACTGGGCACTTCTCTACGACTCCATATTCCAAGATTTTCCAGAAAATTGCAAACAAGGTGGCGTCGTCCCTACGAAATTCAAGAAGTACACAACAACGATACCCTCACCTTGACCACCATAGACAGGTTTGGTTCTACATTTTGAGTCAATAGGCACAGAGTGCGCCTCTATCACAAACCTCTCACAAAGGAGTCTTTCTTCCAACAAGTATGAAATGATCCCACCATCCAAGTTGTGGCAGAAGGGGGTGATAACCCCACAGCCTCAAGTACAAGAGAGTTTTCTACCTTCATTTGTAAATAATGTATATAATCTTCTTGCAATTCCTAGTTTCTTATTTTATTGTACATTATTCATGCTCACAATTGCACCCTTTTTCTCATCCTCTTATGTTTTTTATTTTTTCCTTGCTGTTCAAATTCTTTGAACGACTGCTGTTCAATCCAATTGAACAACTACCGTTCAATCGAATTGAACAGCCATGTTTTTATTTTTTTTATTTTTTCCTTCTTGTTCAAATTCTTTGAACGACTATTGTTCAATCCAATTGAACAGTTGTTGTTCAATCAGATGAACAGGCATAGTTTTTTTTTTCCTTGTTCAAATTCTTTGAATGACTGTTGTTCAATCCAATTGAATAGTTGTTGTTCAATCGGATTGAACAGCTGTGTTTTTGTGTTTTTTATTTATTTATTTTTCCTTCCTATTCAAATTCTTTGAACGGTTGTTGTTCAATCCAATAGAACAACTGATGTTCAATCAGATTGAATAGTCTTGTTTTTGTGTTTTTTTATTTTTCCTTGCTGTTCAATCCAATTGAACAGTCGTTGTTCAATCGGATTGAGCAACCGTGTTTTTGTGTTTTTTTTAATTTTTCCTTGTTGTTCAAATTCTTTGAACGACTGCTGTTCAATCCAATTGAATAGATGTTCAATCGGATTGAATAGCTGTGTTTTTGTGTTTTTTTATTTTTTCTTGTTGTTCAAATTCTTTGAATGGCTTCTATTCAATCCAATTGAACAACTATTGTTCAATCGGATTGAAAAACCATGTTTTTTCATTCTTATCTCCTTGTTGTTCAAGTCTTTGAACGACTGTTGTTCAATCCAATTGAACAGTTGCTGTTCAATCGAATTGAACAATCATGTTTCACTTTTTTGTTTTATTGTTCAAACCTTTGAACGACTGCCTAATTGAACCGCTATTGTTCAAATGGATTTAACAACTGATTTTTTTCCTCTCTTTAAAGAATCATGATCCTTCTTTCTTTTGTCGATATCCTCTCCTCATTCCACACCCTAGATATAAAAGACATCTTTGAATAGGAATTGGCAGTTGAAGAAGAGGAAAGCAGTAAAATTACTAATATGATGATCCTTTGACACTATAATCTCTAACTCGGAAGCTGACCTGGTACATCTATGCAATGAAGGGATAAGTCATTCCCCGCTCAAATATGTTATCACACAATACATAGTCTTATAATTGTATATCTTTCTGCACTCTTGAGTAGTATTTACCTTCGACATAAAGAAATAGGAATAAGGGGTATTGATTGTATTGGCATTATTTTTAATTCTCACACCATCCCTAACTCTTAAGGATTTAATGAGCCTCCCTTCATGTATAAATAATATATATTATGTTTACATGCAAATTTTTAAAAAGAGAGGATAGGGGGTCTCATCACGAGCTAGCCTACCATGATCATAAGGCTTTAGCAAGTGACATGCCCACAATGGCCATCACACCAGGGTAGTGACCTTCTCAACTGCTTGAAGGACGGGAGGTCTCATCACGAGCCAGCCTGATCACTTTTTTACATTCCTAGTGAATGACATTGTGACTATCTGGCCATCATACCAGCACAGTGGCCTCTTCATAAATCAAAATTCTTACTTTTCAAAAAGAAGTACTATGTTTATATGTAAGTTTTTAAGAGAGGATAGGGTGTCTCATCACGAGCCAACCTACCATGTTCATAAGATTTTAGCAGGTGACATGCCCACAATGGCCATCACACCAGGGTAATGACCTTTTCAACTGCTTGAAGGATAGGAGGTATCATCACGAGCCGGCCTGATCACTCTGCTACAACTCTAGTGAGTGGCACTGTGACTATCTGGCTATCATACCATCACGGTGATTTCTCCACAAATTTGGCATAATAACCAATTTTACATAAAGGATCCTGGCTCATTTTTCGAGTTAAAATAGCAACCCTATCGAGGCTATGAATGCCTAGCGCGGCAGTGGCTCGCTTATGGTATGAGAGTATGTTTCAACGATAGCCAATTACTCTTACATATACCTTATCTCTTATTTTTCTTCCATTCAAAGATAAACCTACTACTTGAGTTAGTGATAATACTATTCTACCACATAAGTAACTATAAACGAGCTATGCTTGCATGTTTGGACTTCGGGATGACAGCATCAATCATTATCTATCTCATTCATGCTTCCGTCACACTTTACCATTAAATAAGGACATCCTATCATAATAATAGCTATACTGCTTTCTTCCCCTCTCTGATCACTTTCGCATGAGATACACTTATGATAACTTCCAATTCGACCTTTACACTGCATGTGCTCATAATTACTCAATCACTCCTCTTTCCTTGAGCTCCAAAGCCACGTGACTCCGTTCTCGCATATAGACTATGATTACCGAACCCTCGACATTTCCCCCCATATGCATTCATGATTGATCAAATCTCTCTTGTACTTGAGTACGTGGACACCCTTACTTCGAGAGAGGGGGTGTAATTATCCATAAATATCAAGCATGCAAATTTCCTGCACAAATTCCATTGGATATGCTGATAAGACCAAAGGATCATTGCAATTAAGGTATGAAGTTTACCTACAGAAGGCTACAATTTCCCTTTCTCTTGCATACGTTGTTCATTCTAACCAACAGTGGCCGAAAGAGGACACAATAAGAAGGAGAAATTAGGTCAAGAAAACACATCAGCCATGGGAGGAAACTCTCTTCGAAAATGAACCTACGACCTTCCCGACTTCGGATGTAGCTCACATTATCCTCCAACAAGGTGGTCGTCGCCATATTTACACAAATTACAAGGATTTGATATAGAGATAGAAATTGATTTCCTACAAAACCTACAGGAGGGAAGAACAGGCTCAAGGGAAGGATTATACCGGTCACAGAAGCTATTATTATTGAAGTTTTTCGGATACCAGCGAGAGGGAGAGAGATGGACCAAAAAGCACCTTCTCTTACGAGAGGCAGTCGCAGCATACCAGGATCCAGAAGAACCATTGGAGTGAAAAGGGAAAGGGATTATCCCTACCTCTCTACATCAACCGTAGCAAGAACTGATAGAATTCATCCAGAGATTCATCACATGTGATGGATACCAAGACGTGGTAAAACCCCATCAAATAAAATTATTAGCTGTGCTTAAACAAAATATTTCAGTTAATATGCCTACTTTCTTAAATTCTATACACGACATTGTTGTTTGAATAAGAAAAACTAAAAACCCTCAAGAATTTGTCATTCACCATGGTTTAATCAAATTAATCACCATGCATAAGTTGGGCAAGCAAAAAATATCCTGGGACAACTTTGTTAACCCTACCGCGCAGGTACCTAAGAAAAACCTTGTCAGGACCGAAATGGAGCTCCCTAGAATGAACATATCTAGAAGGAAAAGGACCCATGACTCAACGTCAGAACAAGCAAGCAAAAGCGGTCCAAAAGACTAAATTTACAATAAGAAACCTCATAATTCCTAGAGGAGGCATGGCCATCCTGCTCACTACCCTCAAGCCCTCAAAATATACCCTTACAAGATTATGAGGAAGAGATGGCTCAAGTCCTGGAGTAGTTGAGGGCATCCCATGAAACTAGAAGCCTATCTGAGCAAGCTAAAGAGCAAGAAGAATTGTTAAACCAATCCGCCATTGCCAACAGCTCTGGCCACACCGAGATATTACCCCATCAAGAGGAATCATAGGCTTTTAGGGCCTTGTCTCCTCTCGAGAGTGATGGAGAGAATAAGGAAGAGCATGCAGAAGGGGTAGCCGAATCTGAAAACCAGTTAGGAGACACCATCCCCTTGGAACAAAATGCAATCATGGAAATAGTTCCTCTAACGCCTGAGGGGAATAATGTCTCACCCAGTCGAGACCCTCATGCAGAAGTAAAATCTAGAGTACAGGTAGAAAATGCCATCACTGACAATCCTAAAATTGACATCACCATTCCCCGAAAATGAGGTTGCTTCTCCTCCATCCCCCTGCTGAAACCAAAGCCAGAAGAAAATTTAGCTGAAAAATAAGTTTAAGAAATTAAAGCAGAAACCCGCAAAAGGTTAAGGAAAATGGTAAAACATTTGAGGAAGTAGTTGAAAGAGGTAAGCAAGGCCCGAAGCCTAAGAAATAATTGACCACCATAGAAACCCAAACGAGTTGGTGACCAATTTTTTAGACACCGTCGAGGCCGAGATGCGGACTAACTTGGCAAGCACCAATGAGATTGAGGTACGTACGGACTCGGTGGACACTACCAAAGCCTCTATACAAACTAGGCAGGAATTCAAAGAAGAAAAGGAAACCCAAACAGAGCCCTTGCCTATGCTCCTCTGGTTGAAAGAGCTATCAATAAAAAATGGTATAATGAATTAATTCGAACAGAGCATGAGTTAGCACAATGCAAAAAGGAAGTAGTACTCACACAAGAGTATCAGGCACTGTTAAAGAAATTCACGAACCTTTCTACAACAGAAGATGAAACATTTTCTCAGCTTTCGGAGAAGAGCAGGAAAAGGTAAAAAAGGGCACGGGACCGAGTGGAACAAGCCAAGAAACAAAACACTATGATTTTCTCTCTGTACTCTAATGCGCTAACATGTAGGGCACCGACCCACCAACTATGCCCTATTTCTAGTTGAACGATATTTAGTGTTGAAGATCAAGGTCGTTAGGGGTAGGGAAGCCCACAACTTTCAAAACTATAGAGGAATTTGTTCATTGATGCAATGATCAAGATGAACAGAGTCCAGCGCCTTTTGTGTGAACTCTACATTTACAACTTCTTCCTAGAGGAGGACAGGGATAGTAATCCTAGTCCCTTTATAGGAGATATTTAGTTCCATGCCTTCCTCTCTTTTGCTAAGAACCAAATTAGGTGGGCCAAAGCCTATAACATTTTCCAGAAGAGAGAACATGGCCTAGACCTGTGGGTTAGAGGGGAGCCTACAAAACCCCCCGCGACTATTCATCCAACACAAGAATTTCATGCGGAGAAAGGGTGTAAGGAATAAGCTAGGACCTATCCATAAAGACATTATAAAGCATGGGTGGGATTATTTTGAAGACATTCAAGAAGCAGCTCTAGCAGTAGCCAAACAAAGGTGGATGGCCTCCACGAACAATGTGAAAAATAGGGAGCCATTTGGCTACAGAAACTTCAAAGCGGTTGCCTTCAGATTCCTTTTATATAGCAATCTGGTCTTCAACATGGGTCCTGCATGGATAGGGTGCAGGTATAGATGCCCTCTCATCCGGTACCCCCCGAGGGTTATGATCATGACTACGAACCGCCGTAAGGGCACACAAAACACCGGCTTTTCAAGAATTAGACGAAAACAGTGGTTTTCAGAGCATACAAGGAAGAAGTCTACCTCGCCTATTCTCCCGACCCAGCTTACACCTCAATCATTTGTTTGCACGAGGACCTACAGATAGGTAAGCGGGGGAGTATGTTGGGCCGGAATTAAGGTATGTTTTCACCCTACCTTTACCCGGAATTATCATACAATTTTAGGAATTTTTCCTCATCTTAACAGTAAAGGAAAGGAGGATTAATGTAAAATCAGGACAAATGGACTAATCGTAAAAAGGATGTTAAAACAATAAAGATTTGACTTATTTCATCTTTATTCACAGGAAAACAAAGCAACCGAATCAACGTTGACCAAAAGATAGCTAACAGACAGAGAACACGAAATCACAATGACCCCCGAGGGACCAGCAGAAGGCGGAAAGACAGATCCATGTCCAAATAACTCAAACGACAGGCATGAGCAACTGGCTGTCGTTTGGAAAATACCATTCCACGGAGTGAAATCTTCTTTAAAAAGGCCAAAGATGGACGAGAAAAGGGAGGCTGAATAGGAATTATCTTCTGTCATAGGCGTATCAAGACAAAACTGTCCAGTTGTATTCATGTCTTAACCTTTTATTTAATAAATAATTTTGGTATTTTGAATAGTCATTTCCCTAGTTTTCTGTCGCGTTAGCCTTCTGGTGGTTTGGGCCCAGCCCTGGGATTTTCCGCGCTCATCTCTGTGCTGTACATTAATTATGGAATTTATGTTCAGTTATCTGATGCATTCTATGAGATATCTTTCCACTTGTTAACTTCTAAGCCTATGATGCTACATTTTCCTATGCCATTAAGATAGTTTATTGCTCATGCTTTCTGGCTTATAGTAATTGTTTCACAACTATTAGATGCTTTCATCATTTTCTCAACACATTTATATATGTTTATGAGCTTTAGCACGATTTATGTTCAATGCTTTATATCGCTAAGAATTAGATCTTTCCATCAGCACTATAGGACTTCTCGTTGTTGCTTAATGCAAAGGAATGTTAGCTAGTTAGTTTGAAAAGAGAATTCCATTGCAAAATTAGATAAGAAATTTTTGTTCAATTTGTTGAAGTTGTTGTTCACTGTCAATAGGACTGATTTTCAATTCATCAGTGTGTTGTTCAATCATAGGTTATCCTCGCTAAGTTTATTTAGACAGAATAGTTAGCGGCATTTTACAATTCCATTTATTTTTAAGTTGATTGAACTTCGAGAATTAGATAATCTTCTTCATGATAAAATAGAGTAATTGTTCCTGATGTCACTTGCATATAATGTGCTTACACTCTTCAAATAAGAAGACTTACCCTGGGTTGACAATTGAATGAGAAGAATAGAGGTTTCCTATAACAGTCACCTTAGTGAACGAACATGCGGGTCAATACCCAAGCCTCTCCCGAAGTTTCATCACAACCTTAGATCTAGTGGGTAAGTAAATCCATGGTGAAAACCTCAGCAGATTTCAATCCACAATCACCATAACCAATCACCTAAATAAATATTTGCAGATATTTGGTTGAGTACACCATCATGATGTCGAATTAATCAAGTGAAATATCGAGCCTTACAAATACTATTAAAACCTTTAAGTATAGTTAATGTTAGATGGTTGATAGGTGACCTATTTTTGTCAAGTGGTTAAGCCACGATAGCTCCTGAGGGAATAAGACATTACATGTGGTTGCACTTATTTAACCAATGTAATTTATGCCTATTGAACATTATAATATTTGATCTTAACATGGCTTCGTAAGGTTGTGGCGAATGGGTTTACAATTCTAAATATATATATATATATATATATTGTTAATATAGAAATTAATTATGTTTGTTAAGAAAAAAGAAAAAAAAGATATGATATTTTGTTTTATCTTATTTGAATTATATCAAGTGGAGAATGGAAGTTCCAGTAATAAGTAAAAATGGTAAGTAACATAGAGTTAAAAAAATAAATTTCTAAGTGGTTGTCACAAGTGGTGTCAAAGTGGGTTTCGGATGCTGGGACCCAAATGGGGTCACCTGAATAACAATGGTTGTGTGTAAATTGTGCACAGAACTAGAAAAGATACAATGAGAAGGGGATCAACGCACCAAGTACCCATAAATAGTGGGGAATCTCACCCCCAAAAAAATCCTGAAATGAACCCAGAAATGTGGGTACAACTGAGTGTAGATCAACATCAACAACTTAGCAGATTATTAGAAGAAAAACAGCGTAAGACGAGTATATTGTTGAGTACAGTGCAATAGTTACAGGAAGAAATGGTCTAGGTGAGAGGCTGAAGAGGTGGCAGAAGTGTGGTAATTAACATGAACAAGTATTTTCAAGTTTATGAATATAGAAAAAACCTTAAAGCTCACTTGGCTTTCTATCAACTGAGGGAGAAAGATACTTTGTGGTGGGAGGAAGTCAAAAATGTTCGAAGTATTGAAGACCAGAATGTGACCCGGGACAAGTTCCGACAATACTTCAAGAATAAGTACCTAACAGAGCATTTCTATGATGAGAAATCTTGAGAATTCCATGATTTGAGATTGGGACAGTTGACAATGGATGAATTTATAACTAAATTCACATCATTATTAAGATACGTACCTTACCTGAGAGATGAGAAGGCTAAAGTTCAACGATTTACGAGCAGTCTACCTACCCACATGAAAGAAAGAATCGAATTTTTTTAACATAAATACTATGGAAGAAGTGATTCAAAAAGCACAAAGTTGCTATCAGCAGTCCAAGGCAATAGGGGAAACAGAAGAAATTTGCCCACCAAATAAAGGATAGAAAAATAATTCAAATTTTAAGAATACTAGGTCTAGTAATTTTAAAAATACTGCAATGAATTCAACAAGTAGGCAATATGGGAGAAATCAACAGAAATCAAATTGGCCAACAGAGGAGAGACCCACAGAATCCTCTAGCAAACCAGAGCATGGGAAAACTCAGAAACCCCCTCTACAATGTTGTGGATGCGGTGAGGCAAAATTATCACAAGAATTGTCCTCATCGTGGGAGAAGAGAAACAACAACCAACTTGCAAGAGGCTTCAACAGTAGGGGATTTTACTCAAAATATACCAAGAATTAATGCATTTTTTGAAGATCAAAAATAATATTACCGTACCGACCATGATATAACTTGAAGGTAAGTTATTTTCACAAATTGTTTCTATTTTGGTTGACCCTGGTGCCAGTTTTAGCTATGTAAACCCTCGCATAGTAGAAAAGTGTAATTTGCAAAGCCAGAAATTTAAGAACCCCTGGCTGGAATAGCTAGCCACTAGGGCAAAGAGAAGGGTTAGTGCTAAACTTTCAAACTGTTCCTTGGAAATTGGAAATCATCTGTTAAAGGTAGAATTAAACATTTTACCTTTGGGTTCCTATGACATACTACTGGGTATGGACTGGCTATAAGGACACTATTCTCTAGTAAACTATAAAGATAAGATCATTTACTTTAGAGTTGAAGATAGGACAAGCTGGGAATCGCAAGGAATCAAGAAACCTCTGCAATTACGTCCTACAACAGCATTCCTGTTGGGTAAATGTATTAGAAAAGGATGCAAAATTTATGCCATCCAAGTGGGTTTTGCTAATTCTAAGAAGAAGGCTCCTATGCCGGAAAATATACCAGTGGTATAGGAATTTATGGATGTATTTCTAGAAAGTATACCAGGACTACCTTTAAAGAGAGATATCTATTTCACTACTGAATTAATGCCTGGTAGCACACCAGTGTCACGAGCACCATATCAGATGAGTGTACTCGAGCTAACAGAATTAAAAATACAATTACAATAATTGATGGATAAGGGATATATTAGACCAAGTGTATCCCCTTGGGGACCACCAGTGTTGTTTGTGAAGAAAAAGGATGGAACGATGCGAATGTGCATGGCTTACATGGAGCTCAACAAGTTGACAGTTAAGAATAAATACCCACTACCACGTATAGATGATCTTTTCGATCAAGTGAAAGGAGCCAATGTATTTTCCAAGATAGATTTAAGGTATGGTTACCATCAAATTAGAATTAAAGATGAAGAAATCTACAAAACAACCTTTCCAACTCTATAAAGGCACTATGATTTCATGGTTTTTCCATTTCGATTAACCAATGTGCCATCAACGTTCATGAGCCTGATGCATGGCATATTTCATCCCTTTTTGGACAAGTTTTTTTTTTTATATTTATTAACGACATATTAATTTATTCAAGAACCATGGAAGAGAATAAGTAACACTTACGACAAGTGTTGGAAATGTTGAGAAAACATCAGATGTATGCCAAGTTCAACAAATGAGATTTCTTCAAAGAGCAGATACAATGTTTAGGCCATGTAATTTATGTCGAAGGCATAGCATTAGATCCCGAGAAAATAAAGACTATCATGGAATGGAAGGTGCCCAAAAACGTAATGGACATACGTTCATTTATGTGATTGGTCGTATATTACAGGTGCTTCATCGAAGGATTCTCAAAAATTGTTTTTCCTATTACATCTCTTCAGCGAATGGGAAAAATGTTTAAATGGACCAGTGAATGTCAAACTAGTTTTCAACTGTTAAAGCAGTTGATGACTATTGCCCCTGTATTGAGGGTAGCTGACCCAAAAAAGGAATTTGAGATATGCGCCGATGCGTGCAAGGAAGGAGTAGGAGAAGTATTATCTTAAGATGGAAGGGCCATTTCTTATGAGTCAAGAAAGCTAAAAGAACATGAACATCGTTATTCGGCTTACGATCTAGAGCTGACAGTAGTAGTGCATGCACTCAAGGTATGGAGACACTACTTACTGGGAAAGAGGTTCGTGTTGAAGATAGATAACAACAGCCTAACCAAATACTTTAAACAATCTGATTTGAATGCTTTCCAAGCAAGGTGGAATGCATTTCTAAGCGAATTTGATTTTTACATTTAGAATGTTAAGGGCAAGGAAAATCATGTTGTTGATGATTTGAGTAGAAAACTGCATTGCGTGTATGAACTCTACTTTAATCAAGTAGAATTTAAATGTCAGGATCAAATAAAAGAAGCAACCGAAAACGATCCTGAATATCAATTTTTGTGGCAACAAGCGAATGAAGCAAAAAAACAGGAAAATATATCATATTATAAGATTAACAGAGATCAACTTTTAACTTTTAGAGGAAAGATATACATTTCGAATCGGATGAGTTTGAAAGAGTTGATCTTGGATGAATTTCATCGCAGTACTTATTTTGGACATCCAAGTTACCAGAAAATGCTAACCGCAATTAGGAAAGTTTATTTTTGGCCTATTATGTTGAATATTTAACCAAGTGCCTGGAATGCCAACAGTTTAAGGTGGAACATCAACATCCCGCAGGATTGTTGCAACCCATACCTATACCAAAATGGAAATGGGAGGTTATATCCTTGGATTTTAATGCTGGTCTACCGAGATTGAAGAGACATAATGATTCTATAATGGTGGTCGTAGATACACCGAGCAAGGTAGCTCACTTTATTCCAGTACATTCTAATTACAAAACTATGTAGATTGCAGATATTTTCATGAAAGTATTTTTTTGGGTTGCATGGCATTCCTAAAACAGTTATCTCATATCGAGATGTATAGTTCACTTCAGCCTTTTGGAAAGCATTGTTTACCGGGTTGGGCACACAGATCAAATTTAGTACTGCATATCATCCACAGACAGCTAGACAAACAGAGCGAGTGAATCAAATCCTAGAAGACATGTTGTGCATGTACATAATGCAACAACCCACAAATTGGGAATATTATCTACATCTAGTGGAATTCATGTACAATAATGGATATCAAGAGTCTCTTAAAATGATTCCATTTGAAGCCTTATACAGAGACAGTGTTGAAATCCCATTAACTCGGAGCAGTCCAGAAACCAAATTAATGCTTGGCCTAGAAATTTTGGTTGAGATGGAGAAAGAAGTAAAGAATATTAGACAGAATCTAAAAGCCACTCAAGATCGTTAGAAGGTTTATGCAGACAAAAATAGAACCTATCGGGAGTTTGAAGTGGGTGATCATGTGTATGTGAGAATAAAGCCCAAGAAAAGCACCTTAATGTGGACTTCATGTGCCGAATTGGCTCCCCAGTGTTCGTGGACCTTTCCAAATCTTGGAAAGAGTGGGACCAATGGCTTTTTCGACTAGCGTTACCCAATCACATTTGGGTGCACAATGTGTTTCATGTATCAATAATGAAACGATATGTGCATGATCTGATGCATGTAATACTTTGGCAAAAAAATTCGAGTAGGAATATTATTGAGTACCAAATTTCCAAAAAAAGATGAATTTTATATTAATTAAATTAAGCCTTTGGTGATTGCGAGTGGAACCGGATCGACGAATTTCTCGGTAGAACCTCAACGTATTCTCGATCAGAGAGAAATCACACTCGGAGGCGAGCCATCACCCAAGTTAAAGTGCGGTGGAAGAACTTTGGCCGGGGAAGAGGCAACATGGGAAGACGAGGGATTTATGCATGAGGCATACCCAAAATTATTTGCTCGATATGGAATAGAACACCGAGGACAATGTTTACTTCCAAAGGGGGAAGATGTGACGTTTGGATTTAATCCTTAAACTATTTATTTTTTCTTTTAAGAGATATTATGGATTTAATTTTTTTTAAATGAGATTAACAAGTAAAGTTAACCTAGTAATGAACATGATTATTTTCTTTTATTTAAACAAATAATTATTTATGGAGTGCTTTTTTTTCATAAAAAACTGATGATAAAGTATTCCAAGATTCCGGAGTAGTTAGGAAAAATCGGTTAAAAGACAATTACCTTCTCGAGGATAAATGGGAAATCCCCAGTGAGGAAAAGGGGTTACGTAAAACTTGGAGGAGATCCCGAAGGCTTGAGGCCGAGAGTGAGTCCGGAGCTAGTTGGAACTAGTGGAAAACTCTACAACTTGAATCTGGAAAGGAAGACCGGACTAAGGATCTTCGAGTCTATTCCAAAAATACTGATATTTAAGTCCTACTCTGGTGTGGAGCATGGGGGAGTTGAGGACGTAATCGCCTCTCTCAAGTTTGGGAGGTTATCATCAGCATTCTGAAGTAAGATATGTAACTTAAGAATGTGTTAATGAAGATATGTGAATTCTTATCGTGTTTGCCTGATTAGCTAAACTGATATTTCTGTAATTGAGAAAAAAGGTAAAGGACAGTAAAGACATCTGCGTGTTATTTTTCTTCGAGAAAAAATAAATGATGGTATGTAGTAGTAAATAAGGAAACTCATTATTTCTGCACTCTAAGATATATTAAATCTCTTTGTATTTATTTAACTATGTATGTGAATGAAGAAAGATTGTGCTAGTGTAGAAATAGTAATAGGTTTTTTAAGAACTTAAAGCCTTAAAAAGGTGATGGAGGGGATTGTTATATTGTCCGTGGTGGAAACCCTATAATGTACAGTTTGTCCTCTCTTGATAAAATTACTATACATGGACTATGGGACTTCGAAAAGAACCCAAAAAATAGTGGTGGTCCGGACATCAACTCGATAGAGCGAGTTTAGAAATATTGGGAAAACTTTAAAACAATAGCTAAATAATAATTACAGAGTAAACAAAAGAATTAAATGAACGACTTTATGTATTATATACCATAGCCATAGATTGGTATTGCTATTCACAATTAAAAACGTAATACGTAATGGAGAAACACGAAGACGAGGATAAAGATAATTGTAATGCTATCATATTTATAAATAAGGAAATTGCATGAGTAGCATTCAACATAAATAACTATAGGAGAACTGCATGCAAGTATTATGGTGTTATTCTGAGTATACAAACTTAGCATAGAAGGCAACATACTACTTGAATGAAGATATAAGTAAAGTCTACACAATCGGCGCATAGAGAGAAAGCATTGCTAAATAGTTACGACCATATATATTAAAACGAGATGTAATATGGTAAACAACATCCACAACTATATATACATACATACATACATACATATATATATATATATATATATATATATATATATATATATATATATATATATATATATATATATATATATATATATATATATATATATACGACAAATACATACAAAAAACCGTGCTAAAACATTACAAGTCGCATCCAAGTATTATGAAAAGAAACAAAGGGAAATGTTTCCAAGCGAAACCAAAAATTTATTTCAAAGTATAGAGCAGAGTGAGAAAGCTCCAAAATGCGACTCTGCATTCGTTATAGGTACTGGAAAACCTCTATCATCTATAAATTTACACTTTAAGCCATTCAAAGGCTGAGTAAACCCTTACACCGCTTAATCAAAAGATGGAACCCAGAGCTCTAAGGGCTTCATATGAAAATCAATATTTAACACAGGGTTTGTACCCCGAAAAATTTTAGAAGCTTCAAGTAAAAAAAGTCATTTCAAGAACCCATGGTACCTGTACGCAGAAGAGGAGAAAATATTTATTAATTGAAGCAAAAATGGCTGAGGGGAATGCCATGCAAATATGAGGATGCGAGGTCCATGAAAAACTACCTAAAATAACAAGAAAGCAAGAACCATGGTTAGGGTTTATAAAATAAAAACCTTGAGTAAACAAAACTAAGTCTTCAAAGAGGAAAGAATAAACCCAAATCCAATTCAAAGAACTCACCTTAGTACAGATGTAGAGATCCGATGATGATAAAAAAAAATAGGAAACAAGAAAGTGAAGTGAGTCAATTCGGAAAGCCTTTGTAATTTCTAAATTGTAGACAGAAACAAATTACCCTTGCCGAAACAATACCTCGAAATGCCTCAAGGTCAACATGAAGATGCTGAGCCGAGGAACCTGGTTGAATACCAAATTCCTTCGAGGAAGAACAAAACTTCGAGGAGGAACCATAGCCATAGATTGGTACTGCTATTCACAATTAAAAACGTAATACAGAATGGAGAAACCTGAAGACGAGGATAAAGATAATTGTAATGCTATCATATTTATAAATAAGGAAATTGCATGAGTAGCATTCAACATAAATAACTATAAGAGAACTGCATGCAAGTATTTCAGTGTTATTCCGAGTATACAAACTTAGCATAGAAGGCAACAGATCTACTCGAATGAAGATATAAGTAAAGTCTACACAATCGGCGCATAGAGAGAAAGCATTGCTAAATAGTTACGACCATATATATTAAAACGAGATGTAATATGGTAAACAACATCCACAACTATATATATATATATATATATATATATATATATATATATATATATATATATATATATATATACAGCAAATACATAGAAAAACCAGTGCTAAAACATTACAATTGCATCCAGTATTATGAACAGAAATAAAGGGAAATGTTTCCAAGCGAAACCAAAAATTATTTCAAAGTATAGAGCAGAGTGAGAAAGCTCCAAAATGCCACTCTGCATTCGTTATAGGTACTGGAAAACCTCTATCATCTATAAATTTACACTTTAAGCCATTCAAAGGCTAAGTAAACCCTTACACCAGTTAATGAAAAGATGGAACCCTAGAGCTCTAAGGGCTTCATATGAAAATCAATATTTAACACAGGGTTTGTACCCCAAAAAATTTTAGAAGCTTCAAGTAAAAAAATTCATTTCAAGAACCCATGGTACCTATACGCAGAAGAGGAGAAAATATTTATTAATTGAAGCAATAATGGCTGAGGGGAATGCCATGCAAATATGAGGATGCGAGGTCCATGAAAAACTACCTGAAATAACAAGAAAGCAAGAACCATGGTTAGGGTTTATAAAATAAAAACCTTGAGTAAACAAAACTAAGTCTTCAAAGAGGAAAGAATAAACCCAAATCCAATTCAAAGAACTCACCTTAGTACAGATGCAGAGATCCGATGATGATAAAAAAAATAGGAAACAAGAAAGTGAAGTGAGTCAATTTGGAAAGCCTTTGTAATTTCTAAATTGTAGACAGAAACAAATTACCCTTGCCGAAACAATACCTCAAAACGCCTCAAGGTCAACTCCGAAGATGCTTTCGAGCCGAGGAACCCAGTTGAATACCAAATTCCTTCGAGAACACCATTACCGATCAAATAGATAACCCGACCTCAAAACGGGAACTCTAGCCCAAAAAAGTCTCAAAAAAACATGAAAAAACACCCCAAAAACAAAAAGTGTGTCTTCCGAACGCACTTCATTTTTTTTGAAGGTCAAATTTAAACATTTTATAAAATTATGGTAAAAAACAAAATTGTTTCTTGAAAAAAAGGATTGAAAAAAACACCCTCAAAACAAAACCAGTTGATGTTGGAATAACAAAAAAAATATTGTGTCATACTTTTGGCATTTTTTAAAAAATAGAAATAACATTTTTTTTAATTTTTAAAAATTCAAACATTAAAAAAAAACCCTAAAATTTAAGAAAAAAAAATAAATTTAAAAAAATAAAAACATTTAAAAGCTTAAAATTTAAAAATATATGAAGATAAAAAAAAATAAAAAATAAAAAGAAAATAAAAATTATAATTCAAACATTAAAAAAAAACCTAAAATTTAAGGGAAAAAAATGAAGATTAAAAAAAACCTAAAATTTAAGGAAAAAAAAATAATAAAAAATCATAAAAAATTTTAGATTAAAATTTAAAAAATATAGAAATTAAAAAATAAAAATAAAAACAAAATAAAAATATTAAATTTCACAAGTTAAAAAAAGAAGGAAATTATAAAAAAATAAAATATAGAAATTAAATTTAAAAAAAGAAAAAAGAAAATGCTTATTAAATTTAATTAAAACAAAAAAATTAAATTTAAGGAAATATATTAAATTTTAATAAATTTAAAAATTCAAAATAAAAAATTACTATATTTAAATTAAAAGTAAAAAAATGAAAAATAAAAAATAAAAATAAAATACAATGAAAATATTAAATTTAAAACAATATATATTAAAAAAACAAATAAACTATAAAAAATAAAATATATATATGAACTTAAATTAAAATATATATATATATATATATCAGATTTTATTAAATAAAAAAAAAAAAAAAAAAAAAAAGAAGAAGAAGAAGAAGAAGAAGTTAATATTAAAATAACAAATTAAGTTTAAAAAACAAAAAATATTAAATTTTAATAAATAAATGAATAAACAAATAAATTTTGAAAGAAAAAAATAAATTTTAAATATAAAAGAAACATTGTTAAAAGAAAAACTTTAAAAACTTTAAAAACTTTAAAAATCAATTAAAAATGGAAAATTGAATATATATATATATATATATATATATATATATATATATATATATATATATATATATTAAATTAAAAAAACAAATTAAAAAACAAATTAATTTAAAAAAATTAAGTTTAATTAAAAAAAATCTAATTTTAAATATACAATTTATTTGAAATATAAAAATATACAAATTTTATGTAATTAACAAAAAAAAATTAATAAAAAAGTAAAACATTTAAAAAACAATATTAAATCCAAATAAATTTTTAAAAAAATAAAAAATATATTAAATTTTACAATATTATACTAAAAAACTAACTGTAAAACTAAATAATAAAGAAAAATTATGAAATTAAAAAAAAACAATTAAATTATTTAATAAAAAATTATTTCAAAAAAAGAAAAAAAAAATTTAAACAAAAAAATAATAAAATTAAAAAAAGAAACAAAATTAAAAAAAAAAAAAACAAAACAAATTGTTTAAGCATGAAACATGGAAAACTGGATGCACTCGTGAAGAAGTAAGAAGCTCCAATTTGTATGCCATAGTGCCAATCTTTTGCAACACCTTGTAAGGACCATAGTACTTTGGCGATAATTTATTATCCTTCTTAGCTTGCTTGAGGGACATTTTTTTTGTATGGTTGTAGCCGTAAAAATACCCGATCTCCTACATCAAAACTTCTCTCGTTGCGATGTTGATCTTGCTCGTTGTTTCATTCGATTTTGTGCCAAATTCAGGGTTATCCTTTAAGAGTTGGAGAACTTCTTGTTGATGCTCGATGTGATCTTCCACTTTGCTTGAACCTTTGAATTTTCTCTTAAAGATGATGTGATGGATGGTGGATGATATCCATAAAGTGCCATAAATGGGGTCATTTTTTGCTGCAATATGGAAGGAAGTGTTATACCACCATTCAGCGAGAGGTAACCACTTGACCCATTGTGTTTGTTTATCATATACAAAAAAACGAAGATATCCTTCCAAAAATTTATTTACTATCTATTGAAGCCCCTAAAATCCTAGCTTCAAACATTGGGGAAAAACACCCGATCCGGACCTTAGTATGAGCTCCTCCTTCGTGTGGGATGGTGGCTCCAATTGGATAATATGGGACCAGTTCACCAATTATATATGGGTTTATGATTGGTTGTTTATATAACGGGTAATGGAAATGATAATTAATCTAATCTATAACTTAAATAAATATAAATAACTCTACTTAACTAGAGTGTCATATAATAAATGAGATTTTAGATTTGTTCTTCTTAGAAGAATAATCATATAGAAGGCTTATTCATTCAAAAGAAAAATGTATTCACATATAAAAATTACTTTGTTTAAGAAATTAAACAAAGTAATGACGATAACATATTGCATTCATACATTTATATCGCTTACATATATTTTAAAAGATGACAATTCTAAGTTTTCAAAAATGATATAACAAAGGATTATTTCACGTGCATGCATATATATATAAACAATAGCAATTTTCAAAAAAGAATGTTTCATTGCATAAAGAAAATTGAACAACATGATTATGATAAAAAAATACCAGATACATTTATAACTTCTTGATGCAAATAACACTCCGATCCCACTTTCTTACTTAGAACGACTTTTCGGGAAGAACAAAAATGCATATTCTTGAAAACAATTTCCTTATAAAATTGCGGAATTATGATCCACCATTAATAAAAAATAATGTATTCGTAAGTACAGAAGTGTAACTTCTCAAGTCAAAAATTAATACAAATTGAGGACCCTTTTCTAAATACATGGAAGGGGTTTAAATAATAATAAACTTAAAACAAACTATCTTAAATGTCGCTAAAAAATGAAAAACCGGAGATCCGATTTCATCAAAATAAAATTACAATCTCCAAGAAAATAGGTTCATTGTATTTCTTTTATGTCTAGTGTGCGCAATTGGCAGATTGATAGCATATCTTTCACTTCAGGAGAAATACTCAATCAGGAATGTAGCTGGCTGGTATATGTGGCATCCGATAGTTTTGGAATCATATAACTGATGGCATCATAGAGGCACTTTGTAGTCATCTGCTGGCTATGTGGCTTAACCAAATAGAACCAGAATGCATCCCATGTGATTCCTTGTATTGCGCTGATCTGTTGGTCTTTATTGGCCAAGTCCTGCTTCCATTGTTTCTCTATTTCTTTGACCTTTGGGAGTTTCCCTGGGATGCAATTTGAAATCAGGTTGGATGCATACAGACTGTCATTAATTAATTCTACTAAATTGTTCATTACAACTCTTGCTCTAGAGGTAGCCCGT
The DNA here is from genome assembly GCA_034641835.2 of Pinus albicaulis. NCBI lineage: Eukaryota > Viridiplantae > Streptophyta > Pinopsida > Pinales > Pinaceae > Pinus > Pinus albicaulis. The sequence continues at coordinate 1,358,144,877 of CM076570.1, forward strand.
TCTCCCTTAATCAACTGTGTCTCCCATTCTGCAAACAAAATTTCTTTGTGTGATTCTTGAATCTTGGGAAGATTGGCAGCGATGCCTTGATTTGTGTCTTGCCATGTGAGGAATCCCGAAATTTTCTCATCGGAATCTTCAAATTCTAACCTTGTATTTACTTGTCTTTTCTATGAGTAATGACGCTTTTTCACATAGAGGGTCAGCCAATGATATTTTATGACATAAAATATCAAGTTGTTGTGACAGCGTTTACTTAATTCGAGAGCCTCCATTTTAAACTGATCAAGTCCAGGATAATATTTAAATCTTTGTATTTGTGCTTGTAACAAAGCACCTTGTTCTTCTTTGGCCATCTTCTCCTATTGAAGCATCACTTCTAATTTATTTAACTCTTGAGACAGCTATCTGTTTCTTTATGTATAGCTTGTTTGGTCAAGCTTTTTGCTTTTTCAATATTTAGTTGCTCTTTAAGTCGCTTCGGTCTTTTTACTTTCTTTAATGAGTTGTTGTTCTAGCTATGCTATTTTTTTGTTGATCCATTGTTGCCTTTTTCTTCCAACAGTGCTATATTTTGATCTTTTTTCCTTCATCAATTGACTGACTTCGAGAGGCTTTGTCCATTATAGCTATTGTATAAGCCCCCGCATATTGAGATAATTTAGTTAAATTCTCCGAGGGACTAACTTCGGAGTCCTTCCAGACAACATTCACTAATTCAACTTGGGGAGATGAAAATAGACCTTGAACAATTTTCCTTTTCTTTCTCTGTTTTCTAACTACAACCCTATGCTTTGGACTATAAAAGACATCCAAGGGTGGTATATCTTCAATTTTTAATATAATTTCTTCAGAAATATTTTCAGGAATAATCTCAACATCTTGTCTATTAATATAGCTGACTGTTCCTTCAACCATAACATTGGTGACCAAAGGTTGTTGTGTTGCGGGCGATTACATTGTAGACACATTATGGGAATTGTTTTGACTCTTGATTTTTTAGAGTCGAAAGTTCCAAATAATCTACACATCATAGCTGCAACATAGCAATAAGGAGATGCCAAGGATTCCACAGAGTACATACCCAAAGATTCATGCTTATGTTTTTCAGGAAAAAGCCTCCAATCTCTAATGGGATCTGACTCCACTTCATTTTCTTTGGTGAAGTCTTCCAGAAATGTTTTATTGTAGATTTGCTAAGGATCTGGTAAGTGATACATCTTCTTGATGTCTTCTGCTTTGAAAGACTCGAACATCCTTCCATCTTATGTAAAGAATGCTCTGTTTTTTATATTGATGCTTTCTATAACCCATCTCACTAAGTCATTATATGGGAGAACATTTGCGTGAGCTACTACTTTGTGAAGATAGGAGCTTGCCAATTCTTTAAGAGTGCTCTCAGATTTTTTATCCAAATCTACCTCCAGCTCTTCTTCTGATATTATAGTTGGATCTTCTGCTTCTATTATATTGTAAACTCCTTCCCATGAAGTTTTTCCAAGATCCAGACGGTGTAGTATCGATTATTAATACCAACTTAGTCTAGTTTCTCTTTTGGAATGACAGGGGACCTTTGCTCTCTTGGATTTCTTAAGACATTTTTCGTGACTCGCGAGGGTTTTTCCGAGGTGTGCACAATGGAACAAATTAGCAGAATGATGGAAATATTCTTTTAGGAATGAATACAAAATAGAGAGGAGCTAATGGCATTTAATCATAACAAAGATGACAGATTAAAGAAACATTATTTCATTGAAGATGAAATCCGGGAAGGATTTCAACCATGATTATCGTTTAATGTTTTCCTCGTATAATGTGATATTTTAATGCCATTGTGGGTTGTCTCGTCGCACATTTATAACAGTCCATTTAAATTGTTCATACCATAACTTTTTAAGATTTTTTCGATCAACCATAATCGCATATCGGAGATCGGAAAGTTTCAAATATCAGGTTAAAGTATTCCCATTTTACATCTATGATTTGTGATTATTGCTGAGCTAACATGGATGATGTGATGCCTTTTTAAATCATATCAAATTATTGACATTTCTTTATACAAATGATCTATTTTATGTTTTCATTGAGGAGCGCTTTTATGAAATAATGATATCGCATCGCAGATTTTTAGCGGATTGCCTTTGGATATGAGTTATGTGTTTTTAGCGATGAGTGATTTGCAATTTAACTTATTGCATCGGAAAAAGGGTGCATGAAGATGTGATATGACTTCACCGATTCATGATTTCAATCGAGCTTATCGCATCGGAGCTTTTCAAAATGGACTCATAATCAATTGTGATATGACTTTACCGATTCGCGATTGCGATTGGGTTCATCGCATCGAAACTTTTCAAAGTGGAAGACTTCAACTCATGTTCATGCAATATGCGCTTTTTCGATTGCTTAATTGCATCGAGGGTTGAATGATAACACATTTTATTCTATAATTTGAATATGCGAAATGCAATAAAGGCCTTTATGTGTTTTCTTTATTTTTCGTTAAATAAATCATTTTTCGTTGGGGTTTGATTCTATTTCATTATAGATCAGATTTTATCAAAACATTTATTGATTCTATAACTACCTAAAGAAAAGGGGACCCATTTCTTATTAAAAAGTAATATAAAAATTTGAAATGGGGCGGGTTGTTTGTACAATGAGAACAAATTGGCGATTCAACCGGGAGAAACGAGTTGTCTCTAAAAAAATCAAGTGATAACTAAATCTTTTGTAAGTAGAAAGACTTGAGGACAAAGAAAACTATCCCGGGAAAAAATTAGATAAAATCTCACTCTGAATAAAATAAGAATCACTTGCAATTCCTTTTTAATCCCATTTAAAAATAAAAACATTTTTGGTTTTATCAAGCTTTGATTGGTTGATAAAGATAAAATAGGGGAGCTTCTCAATTTAGCTTTGAATTTTACTCTTTTGTCACGAGTAGTGCCTTTGCTACCAACAAACGTCTATAGTCTCGATGGGGTTACCTTTTAACCATTAATCATCCATTATCCCATCTATCTAAGAGTATAACTTTTTAAAAGATAAATCCATAAAGATATGTTTTCATATCTTTTGTTTTTTAGTCTTTTAACTTTTTAAGAGAAAAGCCATTGTCCTAGTTTGGGAGCCAGCTGATAACAATGCCATTCACCAGTTGTAACTAAATTGAACAAGATGGCTTGTGATGAGACCCCTTGTCTTATGATTATAAGCCATTACCATGTTTTGATATGCAGTAGTGGTAATGTTAGTTTGATTACTTCCCTATGATCATGGTAAGTAGGCTCGTGATGAGACCTTTTATCTTTTATATTAGACACATTTTTTAGAATTACACTTTAAAAAATCATAAACTTAGTGGATGGGGTGAATGATTCTCTCCTTAAGAGTCAATGGATGACCTTTTAAAGTTTTAGATGCCAAAATTTGAAAAAGTATTTACTCTTTATAAATAACCTCTCTCTACTTTATAAATTTAGAATGATTTACAATATTTTCAAGGTTTCGGAAGACTTTTCAAATGTTTAAATAAGTTTTCAGAGTTTCATATTTTATTTAACTTTCCAAAACTGTAGTCACTTCTTTAAAAATTTCTATCTACATAAACAAGTATTCACAAAATTTTCTTAAAGATATTTTCAATAATAAAAGGCCAATGGAAGACTATTTACAACGTTATTTCTAAGGCAAACAAACTTGCATAATGAATTATATACATGTAAGAAGGGGTTACCTCCTTAGGAAAATAATTTTTTTCAAAAATAAGCCCATTTACAGGAAGAGACTCTCTCTTTCTCGTTAGATCTTGCAATATGAATGTTGATGAGCCTATCTTTTCAATGATATGAAATGGTCCAAGCCACATCTTTTGAAATTTGGTATGTTTACCTTTATCTTCATGTGCTTTGTCCCATTTCAAAACAAGATCACCAATTTGTAATGTTTTAGATCCAGTAGAACTGGCATCAAAAGAAGATTTTATAAGTTGTTGATGTTTAGCATGTGTGATTTTGGCTTTTTCCCTTTCTTCATCTAATTTGAGGATTTGATCAAATCTTAATTGGACAGAGGATGAAGGATTTTATTCAATAAATTGTATTAGGGCTAGAGATGGGAGTGCTAGGTTTGAAGGTATTACAAATTCTTTCCCATATACTAGATTAAAAGGTGAAGTACCTATTGAAGACTTACGAGTTATACGATCTGCCCATAGTGCAAAATTTCAAAAGAGTACTTATGCCAATTCTTTTGATTTTAATCAACGAGTTCTTTTTGATAATCTTAATGAGATTTTATTAGTTGATTCAGCCAAACCATTACCTTGAGGATAATAATTTGCGAATATTTTAACTTAAAACCTCTTTTGAGAGAAAATTCCATTATACTATTTCTAGAAAAAATAAGATGCATTATAAAAAAACAAGGGCATTAGGTACACCAAACTCAGTAATGATGAATTGATCAATGAATTCAATGATTGCATCGAAATTGACTACCTTTAAAGGAATTGCTTCTACCCACTTTGTGAAGTAATCCGTGGTCGTAAAGATGTATCTATGTTTGCTTGGAAGAATGTGGAACAATTTCTCATATAATATCAAGTCCCTATTTGTTTCGAATGGTTTCTCAATGTTTACTCGGTTGTAAAGGAAAAGTTTGGTTTCCGTTGTCTTCCATCGCGATTGGGCAAGTCTTACATTTCCTTACATAGTCATGGTCGTCTTTAAAACAAAGTAGGCCAATAATATCCCTGCATGAAATTATCTTGTGAGCTATGTAGTGTCTCCTCCAAAATGTCCACCCTTTGCTGGTCCATCATGTAATTCCTGCAAAACCTTGTGTGCTTCGGTTTTTTCCGGACATCTTAGAAAAATGGAATCATAATTTCTTTCTGAATAACACATCATTAATGATCTCAAAGTTTTTTTCTTTTAATCTTAAAGCACGCTTGCTTTTATAACTGAGATTAGGAGGATCATACCCATTTTTTTAAGTAAAAGATCATATCAAGCATATTGGGACTCAGAAATTTATGATACTTATCTCATTCACTTAAAAAAGTATTATCTTGATCTTGATGTTATGGAATATTGGAAGCTCTGCTAATAATCTGCAAAAACCTTGTCCTCTAACAATTTTAGCTAGTTTAATTTCAATATCATATTCTTGTAAGGTTGTTACCCAATTGGCTCTTTTTTCTCCTACTTCTCTTTGTACTAGTAATTGTCTCACTACAAAAAATGGGAGAATGACTTTTGTATGTGTTTTTAGGAGAAATGGCCTAAAGTGTTCGATAGATTTAAACACAGCAAAAAGCTTGTTTTTCTACTTCTAAATAGTTAAGTTCAGCTCCTTGCATATTTGAACTAAAGAAGGAGATAGGTGCTTCAATCTGCTGAACATTTAGTTGTGTCAAAAACGACGACATAAGATGTTTCAATGGCTAGAGTGTACAAAATAAAATGATTCGAAAAAATTAGGAGTATTCAATGTTGGAGCATTAATAAGTGCCTGTTTGATTGAATCAAAGGCTTCCTTTTCTTTATGTCCCCATTTGAAAACTGAATTCTTCTTAATCATAGTTTTTAAAGGTAAGACTATATGAGAAAAATCGGGAACAAACCTTTTTAAAAAATTTATCTACCCTAAAAATGACTGCATGGATTTCTTATTATGTGGCAAAGGGATATCAAAAATCTCTTTTATTATGTCAGGGTCAATATATATGTCATCTTTAGATACAATAAATCCTAAGAGTTTCCCTTCATTAAGAGAAAAGAATGATTTTTTTTGGATTTAAAGAAATACCATATCTTCTACATCGTTCCAAAATATATTTTAAATCATGTAGATGGTTAGCTCTTTTCTTTGAAAAGACAATTATGTCATCTAGATAAACAACAACTGACCTATAAATCAAACCTTTGAAAGCTATATCCATGGCTCTTTGGAAATTAGCTCCAGCATTTATTAAACTAAAAGGCATTTTTTGGTAGGCATATGTTCCCCATTTGGTTACGAATGTAGTTTTCGGTATATCATCTAGATGAACCGATGTCCGATTATATCCCGAAAAAACCATCAAGAAAAGACATTAATTTCAGAACCGACTATTGCTTGAAGTATACGTTCTATTGTAGGTAGTGGGAAATTATCCTTTTGACATGCCTTATTGAGATTTCTAAAATCTATACAAATCCTAATGTCTCCATTCTTCTTCCTAACGAGTACTAAATTTGAAACCCAATTTGAATGTCTAACAGGGAAAATAATTTTAGCTTTTAAGAGTTTATTCAACTCTATTTTAATTTGATTTTCCAAGTTAGGATGAATTTTCCTTAACTTTTTTTGCACTGGTTTCTCATCGGAGATCATTGGAATTGTATGCTGAATGATAGAAGTATCATAAGTTCTTAAATATTCCTAATTCCAAGCAAAAACACTTTTGTATTTGTTTAGAAGTCTTATGAAAGCATGCATTTCTTTTGGTGTTAGCCTGAGACCTAGATTGACATTTTGTGGTTTAGATTCAGTACCAAGATTTATTAACTCAAACTTTAAAGTAGAACTTTGAAGTTTGGCATTAGTAACCTTTTTGAATCTATCTTTGATATCATAGAGATCTTCAAGCTTAACCACATATTTCGGAATAGAATTTTTTCTATTTTTTTATTTTATTTGAAGATCATGATCACTTTCATAAATTATTCGATCATCATAAGATTTCTCCAAAGTTAAGAAAGTTTAGGATGTCTTCATCATTATTAAAAAACTCGTCAATTGGTGACGTTGTCGGGGATAGATGGTCAAAAATATCAATTCAATTTGAAAAACCTATCTGGAATATAATCCTCAGCTAGAAGGAGTTTAGAAGCAACATTAGCTAATAAATTAGTTGTTGAATTCTGAGATCTAGGAATAGGGGAAATATTGAATGCTAAAAAGTGAGTTGTAAGACCTTGAACAAGGGCTTGATAATGTTTAAGATGACTTGAAATACAATGAATAATATTCCTAACTTGCCTCATGACAATTTCAGAATCACCGTATACCTTCAGATATTTAACATTCAAGCCTATTGCTTTGGAAAGTTCTTGAATCAAAGCTTCATATTCTGCAGTGTTATTTGTACACTCAAATTCTAATCTTCATGACAATGATAGTTTTTTCCCCTTCCGGGTTAACTAAAATACATCCTGCTCCTGCACCATCATTGGATTTAGATCCATCAAAGTACAAAGACCAAAATAAAGATTTATCTACAGATTTATTTACAAATTGATCGACAATATTAACAAATCTTGAGGTATCGGTTTGAGAGAAATTTTCAACTTGTGAAGTGAAGCTATTTACAGGGGAAAGGTGATTGTTGGGCGCTAAAATTTCAAAGAATGATTTAGCTAAGTAATTTTCGAGAATGTTATTATTGAAAGCTACGAGGTTGGTTCTCTTGTTCAAACTCTCATTCTTGTATGAGTCATGTGTTTCTCCCCAGATCAATCTTAATTTGATTTAGTTTCCCTTTATAGGGAAGCCACATATGAGACCAATCGGTAGAAATGTAACCATGAAGTTTTTTCGGACCAATCTCTGCTTAAAATTAAAACCATAAAAACTCGGGGATGTCAGCAATCAATATATAAATTCTACGAACTATTCTAGGATCGGCTAATAGCCTAATAGTGACTGAAATTAATCTCTCCTAACACTTGCACTTTAGTTCGATCTAATTGGACAATATGAAATGTAGATTTCCGGGGTTCAATGTTTAATTTAGAGCACACTAGAGGTCTGGCATTATGTTTGATGATGCCCCCTGAATCTATCAAGCAGTTATGTAAATTCCTATTACGGATCTTGTAAGTTAAGAGGAAAGGAGGTGTTTGTGAATTACATCTATCTCCAATCAAAAACAGTATCGGTAGCATGTACTTTATCGGGTGGTGGCTTACCCTGATCCTTTGGCTACTTTGGATATTACACCATTTCAGAGAGGAGAAGCAGGCACTGCATTCAATTCTTTTAACAATAGACTTTTGTTGATGCTTGAGCTTGCTTGAGTTTATGTAAAGAAATATTTTCTCTGGTCTTCTTCATATCTTCTATAATGTTATAATCCATAGAATCAGATACTACTAGCGTTTTTAGATGTTGATGGAGGATTAGAAGATGATGGTTGATTTTGGGTAGGTAAAGGAGAAGCTTTCTTTACGGGAACTTTATCTTTAGTAGTAGGAGTTGAATTTTTCTTCTTGGGAGATGTTTTGAACAGGTTCTACTACATTCTTACTTCTAGTGCTCACTGGGAGAGCTTCCCTATTCATTCTCATTATCCGAGTTAGGAAAAATAAAATCCCACATCCCATGGCATTAAACTAGTTCTTCTTCTTCATTTTCTTCTAATGATATAAGTGTATCTTCCTCTTCTTCTTCCTCTAAATATGACTCTGCATTAGATATTGCATTAGGTGGTTTAGGTTTATTTGGCTGATTCCTTTTAAAGTTCCTAAACGGCCTTTTAGTGTAAGTTTCAACTACTTGTTTTTTAATTTCTACCATTTCATTGGACATAGTTTTCAGGATTTTTTGTAATCCTTCCATGTCATATGGATCTTTAGGTGCTTTCTTCTTTGAATCATCCTTGAAACTAACTTTTTTGGATTTTTCTTTCTTCACTAGCATTATTTTTTCTCTAAAGCAATGCTATGTTTTTTCTATAGCGATTGCTTCTTTCATGTTTTCGACTAGTGTAGGTTTAGCGACTCTATCTACAAAGATGGCTATATTTGAAGGCAAAGCAGATATATACCCTTCACTTCGAACTTCTTCACTAGGTTTTGATGTTGCAGGAATTTTATTCAACAACTTGTCAAATCGGGAGTTGAAGTCTTTGATAGGTTCTTTAGATTTTGATTTCAAATTGGAGAGATCATTAATCAAAGTTTCTATTGACCTATCATCTCCGAGCTTGGTTAGGAATTGTTCTTGAAAAATATCCCAACTAGTAATGAATCCCGATGGTAATGAAAAATACCAAGATCCCGCTACTCCTTGAAAATTATATGGAAATAGTCGACTACAACATCTTCTTCTATTACCCCATTTAAGTTTTACGGACAACATGAAGTTGTTAATGTGTTCTTCGAGCGGATATGCTAGTATGAGGACTAAAATTTGGTAACTATTTCTCGGGATGAGTCGGTAATGCACTCAGAGGTGCGGAGCATTGTATGACTCCCTGAATTGGTCCATGGTCTTTGTGCCATTGTTATACTAACAGTAGAAGAAGGTGAAGGAACAGGTTGAAAGTGATTTAGTAGATGTTGTTGAAACAAGCTGTACCCATCCGGATTGTGACTTGAAGTTGGGAAGTAGATGGCAATGATATGAAAGATGTGGATGATAATGATGAAAGATTCTCACTATCTGACTCTAAAGGTGTTTTTATAGCTCTTTTTTTGACATGGTAGAGGAAGTTCGGTTGGTAAAATACTAAGCATTTCACTCTGCGAGTCTAGTAAGAGGTTGGGAAGGAATGTATTGTAAAGTCACATCTGCCTTGGGATAACTCGAGATTCTTCTTGCGATAATGAAAACCCTTCAAGCTTATGAATTAGAGATTGTACCTCAGGAGATTCAAAAGATGACTCTTCTGATATGTCTAGGGTTTTGGCAATAGGTGTAATAATTTTCTTTTCAACTTCTTCACTAGAAATTTGAGATGAAGGAGAAGTTGAAGAAGGTGATGAGGGTGAATTGCTCTTGGAATGGCCTGTGGATTTGGATTTACTTGCCATTCACAGCTATGGCCCTCCTTCTAGCGCCAAAAAATGTTGAAGCCCCTAAAATCCTAGCTTCAAACGTTGGAGAAAACCACCCAGTCCGGACCTTAGTACAGCTCCTTCTTCGTTTGGGATGGTGGCTTCGACTAGATAATATGGGACCAATTTCCCAATGATATATGGGTTGATGATTGGTTGTTTATATAATGAGTAATGGAAATGATAATTAATCTAATCTATAACTTAAATAAATATAAATAAATCTACTTAACCTGGGTATCATATAATAAATGAGATTTTAGATTTGTTCTTCTTAGAAGAATAATCATATAGATTACTTATTCATTCAAAAGAAAAATGTATTCACATATAATAATTACTTTATTTAAGAAATTAAACAAAGTAATGATGATAACATATTGCATTCATACACTTATATCGCTTACATATATTTTAAAAGATGAAAATTCTAAGTTTTCGAAATAATATAACAAAGGATTGTTTCACGAGGCATATATATATAAACAATAGCAATTTTCAAAAAAGAATGTTTCTTTGCATAAAGAAAATTGCACAACATGATTATGATAAAAAAATACCAGATACATTTGTAACCTCTTGATGAAAATAACACTGCGATCCCACTTTCTTACTTAGAACAGCGTTTAGGAAGAACAAAAATGCATATTCTTGAAAACAATTCCTTATAAAATTGCAGAATTGTGATCCACCATTAATAAAAATAATGTATTCGGAAAGAACGGAAGTGTAACTTCTCAAGTCAAAAAATTAATACAAATTGAGGACCCTTTTCTAAATACATGAAAGGGGTTTAAATAATAATAAACTTAAAACAAACTATCTTAAATGTCGCTAAAAAATGAAAAATCAGAGATCCAATTTCATAAAAATAGAATTACAATCTCCAAGAAAACAGGTTCATTGTATTTCTTTCATGTCTAGTGTGCGCAGCTGGAAGATTGATAGCATATCTTTCACTTCAGGAGGATGACTCAGTCGAGAATGTAGCTAGCTGTTATATGTGGCATCCGACAGTTTTGGAATAATATAACCAATGGCATCAGAGAGGCATTTTATAGTCATCTGCTGGCTATGTGGCTTAACCAAATAGAACCAGAATGTGTCCCATGTGATTCCTTGTATTGCGCTGATCTGTTGGTCTTTATTGGCCAAGTCCTCGCTTCCATTGTTTCTCTATTTCTTTGACCTTTGGGAGTTTCCATGGGATGCAATGCGAAAATCGGGGTTGGCTGCATGCGGTATCGTCATTAATTAATTCTACTAAATTGTTCATTACAACTCTTGCTCTGGAGGTAGCCCGTTCTCCCTTAATCAACTATGTTACCCATTCTGCAAACAAAATTTCTTTGTGTGATTCTTGAATCTTGGGAAGATTGGCAGTGATGCCTTGATCTGTGTCTTTCCATGTGAGGAATATCGAAATTTTCTCATCCGCATCTTCAAATTCTAACCTTGTATTTACTGCCTTTTCTATGAGTGATGACATTATTTCACATAGAGGGTCAGCTAGTGATATTTTATGACAAAATATCAAGTTGTTGTGACAGTGTTTTACTTAATTCGAGAGCCTCCATTTTAAATTGATCAAGTCCAGGATAATATTTAAATCTTTGTATTTGTGCTTATAACAAAGCACTCTGTTCTTCTTTGGCCATCTTCTGCTATTGAATCATCGCCTGTAATTTATTTAACTCTTGAAATAGTTGTTGTTCTTTATGTATAGCTTTCTGGTCAAGCTTTTGCTTTTCAATATTTAGTTGCTCTTTAAGCTCCTCAGTCTTTTGACTTTCTTTAATGAGCTTTTGTTTTAGCTGTGCTATTTTTTGTTGATCCGTTGTTGCCTTTTCTTCCAACAGCGCTATCTTTTGATCTTTTTCCTTCATCAATTGACTGACTTCAGAGGCATTGTCCATTGTAGCTATTGTATAAGCCCCTACATATTGAGATAATTTAGATAAATCCTCTGAGGGATTAACTTCGGAGTCCTTCTAGACAACATTCATTAATTCAACATGGGGAGATGAAAATAGATACTGATCAATTTTCATTTTCTTTCTCTGTTTTCTAATTACAGCCCTATGCTTTGGACTGTAAAAGATATCCAGGGGTGGTATATCTTCAATTTTTAATATAATTTCTTTAGAAGGATTTTCAGGAATAATCTCAACATCTTGTCTATTAATATAGCTAATTGTTCCTTCAAGCAGTAACATTGGTGACCAAATGCTCTTGTGTTGCGGGCAATTGCATTGTAGACACATTCTAGGAATCATTTTGACTCTTGATTTGCCGATCAAACTGTTCTTATTCCTTCAATAACTTTGAATGATCATATATATCCATTTCAAAGGAATCATCATCTTTTTTACCTATTTTTTTTCCTGTTCATGTTCTGTTTCAGTGTTCTTTTCTTCTTTGTATTCTTCTTGTTACAGTATAGTAGTTCTCAACTGATCAAGGGAACATGTTAGTAGTCTCTAGTTTCTGAACTGTAAGAACTCATCCATGCCACTTGCTCCAAACTTTAAATTTGCTAAATGTTTAACTCCGTGAAAATCCTTCGACCCGAGGCAAATAGATCATCAAAATCAGCATTTTCATGTTCAAATTTGGCAACTCGTACCATAGATGTAAAGTTAAAGGAAAATTTTTTTGGGATCATACTTGTCTTTTAGGGGATGGTTGCCAATGCGAGGTCTTTCATTTTTTGGGCTTCTTTCTCTGCATGTTTAAAATCATGTAGAGAAAAAAAGATCCACATCGGAGGGGAAATGTAGGCCACATCGACTTCTTAGAATTTTTTAGGTTTCTAGACATCCCTTTCTCCGTTATTTGATAAGCTATTTCTCAGACTAATAATTTATCAGGGAACGTACAAGGGAAGAACATGAGGATTAGTCATATTTCCGAATATCCAGATATAGGTGAATTTTTCTTCTCCAAACCAGCTTCCGATTGAGGTTAGGTCAATGCTGGCCTCATCAGATAACCTTAGAGCGAGTTTATTGAATATAAATTGATGAACTGGAAATATGAATCCATGGAAAATTCTTTATATGTGGTCTTTGTAATAGGCCTTCGACATATATTTGTGATAAATGTGGATAGGAATCGGGCTTTGAGGAGTCCACTTCCCGGCCCTAAGATAGGGAATTCAGAGTTGAAACATATGGTGTCAATGATATAAGCACTCATGTAAAATGGTGGTATTATCCGGGTAGTTACAAACCTATTTTTCCTATAATCGAGGATTTTGCTTGCCATTTTATCAGATAAAATGGTTGCCCAATCCATGATGTAGGGATTAACAGCAGCTTCAATTAAGGGTACCATTTCAACAGAAAAATTTTCAGAGTTGACAGTTCCAAATAATCTACACATCATAGCTGCAGCATAGCAATAAGGAGATGCCAAGGATTCCACAGAGTACATGCACGAAGATTCATGCTTATGTTTTTTCGAGGAAAATGCCTCCAATCTCTAATGGGATACGACTCCACTTCATTTTCTTTGGCGAAGTCTTCCGAAAAATGCTTTATTGTAGATTCTGTTGAGGGTCTAGTAAGTGATACATCTTCTTGATGTCTTCCACTTTGAAAGACATGATCATCCTTCCATGCGACATAAAGAATGCTCTTGTCTATTATATTGATGCTTTACTATAACCCATCTCACTAAGTCATTATATGGGAGAACATTTGCGCGGTACGCTGCTTTGTGAAGATAGGAGCTTGCCAATTCTTTAAGAGTGCTCTCATATTTTTTTATCCGGATGCTGCTCCCAGGCTCTTCTTCCGATATTATAGTTGGATCTTCTGCTTCTAGTAGATTGTAAACTCCTTCCCATGAAGTTTTTCCAAGACCTAGATGGGTAGTATTAGTTACTAATACCAACTTAGCTAGTTGATCTTTTGGAATGACAAGGACCTTTGCTCTCTTGGATTTCTTAGACATTTTCATGACTCGCAGGTTTTTTCTGAGGTGTGCACAATGGAACAAATTAGCAGAATGATGGAAATATTCTTTTAGGAATGAATACAAAACAGAGAGGAGCAAATGGCATTTAATCGTAACAAAGATGATAGATTAAAGAAACATTATTTCATTGAAGATGAAATACGTGGAGGATTTCAACCATGATTATCGTTTAATGTTTTCCTCGTATAATGTGAGATTCTAATACCATTGTGGGTTGTCTCGTCACACATTTATAACGGTCCATTTAAAGCATTCATACCATAACTTTTTAAGATTTTTTGATCAACGATAATCATATATCGGAGATCGGAAGTTTCAAATATCAGGTTAAAGTATTTCCATTTTACATCTGCGATTCGCGATTATTGTTGAGTTGATATGGATGACGCGGTGCCTTTTTAAATCATATCAAATTATTGACATTTATTTATATAAATGATCTATTTTTTGTTTTCATTGAGGAGCGCTTTTATGAAATAATGATATCGCATCGCATATTTTTAGCATAGTGTCTTTGGATATGAGTTATGCATTTTTAGCGATGAGCGATTTGCGATTTAACTTATCGAATCAGAAAAAGGATGCATGAAGATGTGATATGAATTCACCGATTCACGATTGCGATCAGGCTTATCGCATCAAAGATTTTCAAAATGGACTCATAATCAATTGTGATATGACTTTACCGATTCGTGATTGCGATTGGGTTCATCACATCAGAAATTTTCAAAAAGGGTGTATAAGAATGTGTTTTCCCCGATTTGCGATTGCAATTGGATTCATCGCATCGAAAATTTTCAAAGTGGAAGGCTTGAACTCATTTTCATGCGATATTCGCTTTTGCGATTTCTTAATTGCATCAAGGTTGAATGATAACACATTTGATTCTATAATTTGAATATGCAAAATGCGATAAAGACTTTTATGTTTTTTCTTTATTTTTCATTAAATAAATTTTTTTTCGTTGGGGTTTGATTCTATTTCATGATAGATCGGATTTCCTCAAAATATTTATTGATTCTATAACTACCTAAAGAAAAGTGTACCCATTTCTTATTAAAAATTAATATAAAAATTTGAAATGGGGCGGGTTGTTTGTACAGCACAACACTATCTTAGTTTTACCATCGGATTGAGGATGATAAGATGAGCTATGAGCTGATTGAGTACCCACACAAGAAAATAACTCTATCAAAAAATTTCCAATAAAAATGGGATCTCTGTTGCTCACAATAACCCTTGGGTTTCCATGTAGCTTTTGAATTGTGTCCATAAATGTAGTAGCAACTGTACTTGCTTTAAATGGATGAGATAATGCACAAAAGTGTGCATACTTGGTAAGTATATCAACTACCACCATGATGACAGTCTTTCCTTCGGACTTAGGTAAACCTATCATAAAGTCCATTGAAATCTCCTCCCAACGTTGACTTGTAATGGATAAAGGTTGCAGAAGACCTGGGGTCTTAATTGTCTCAAATTTATTCTGCTGGCAAACCAAACATTCCGCCACAAACTTTTGAATATCAGATTTAAGGTCATCCCAAAAAAAATTCTTTCTTCACCCTGTGGTAAGTTTTTAAAAATCCCGGTGTCCTCCTAAAGGAGAAGTGTGCAATTCCAAAATAATACTTTTGTTTTAGTTGGGAATTCTTACAAAGATATAAGCGATCTTTGTACCTTAAGGAATCATTTTTCCAACTAAATGTATCATATGTACTAGGATCTTCGTTTGCAACTTTTGAATGAGTGTCCACACTTCTTCGTCCTTCTTCCATTCATCTCTTGCTTTGGTTATCCAATCTGGTTGGATAATAGAAATGGCACAAAGAAATTCTCCCACCTCTTCATTCTTTCTTGAGAATGCATCTACAACAACATTTAGCTTCCCTTTTTTTGTATATTATTTCAAAGTCATAACCCAACATCTTTGTGACCCATTTTTGTTGCTCTTCTAAAGATAGTCTTTGTTCCAAAAAGTGTTTAAGACTATCATGATTAGTTTTTACCTTGAAGTGTCTTCCCATTAGGTAAGTTTGCCATTTATTTAGTGCATGCAATATTGCTAACATTTCCTTCTCATAAATAGGTTTCTGTAAATACTTTCCTTTGATTGGATGACTTTCAAAAGAAATGGGTCTTCCTTCCTGCATTAAAACAACACCAATTCCATTTCTGAGTCATCACATTCCACAATAAAGGTTTTTGTGAAGTCTAGCGTAGCTAAGACCCTAGATGCTAGGCACATTGCCTCTTTAAGATGTTCAAAGGCCTTAGTTGCTTCAGGAGTCCATGAAAATGCATCTTTCTTCAATAATGTTGTTAGAGGTGCTGCTATTCTCCCATAATTCTTAACAAACTTGCGATAATACCCCGTTAACCCGAGAAATCCTCATAACTGCTTTATGGTTGTAGGGGACTTTCCATTCCTTAATGGCTTTAATTTTGTTAGGGTCTACCTTAACACCCTCGTGAGATACAATATGACCCATATATTCCACCTCTTGTACTCCAAAGAAACATTTGGATGTTTTTGCATATAATTGTTTCTCCTGCAATAGTTTAAGCACCTCGTCAACATGTTGAACATGATCCTTCCAAGACTTGTTGTATATTAGTATATCATCAAAAAATACTAGCACAAATTTTCTAAGGAAGGGTTTGACAAATGGAATTCATCAACCCTTGAAAATGTAGAAGGTGCATTGGTATGGACAAAAGGCATGACCAAAAAATTCATAATGACCCTCATGAGTTCGAAAATGTTTGTTTTTTGGAATATCTTCAGTCTTCATTCTAATTTGATGATATCCCTGAACGAAGATCCAACTTGGTAAAATAAATTGCTCCATGTAATTCATCCAATAATTTCATCAATCACAAGAATGGGAAATTTATCTTTAATGGTGAGCTTATTGAGCTCCCTATAATCCGAACACATGCACCATGATCCATCCTTCTGTGTACCAATACTACAGGGAGCAGAGAAAAGAACTTTGACTAGGTTGAATTATACCCGCCTCTAACATTTCTGCAATCATACGTTCAATTTCACTCTTTTGGACATAAGGATATCTATAAGGCCTGATGTTTGGAGGAACACTTCCTGGAATCAAATGAATAGCATGATCATGATCATGAATAGGTGGGAGTCCTTTGGGAGTTTCAAACACCTTGGAATGATTGTCCAAGACTTTTTTTTGAGATCTAGAGAAATAGATGATTTTGATGTTGGAACTTCTAGTGAGCATAATTGTGCAATTACGCCTCGTTGTTCTTTCTTTAGAAGCTTTTTCATGACATTAGAGCTTATTATCTTTCCCCGACTTCCCCTGCAATACCCCGTAATTCGACTTCCTTTCCTTCTCGAAAAAAAATTTCAAGAAAAGTTCTTGAAAATTAAAAGCTACCATCCCCAAAGATTGTAACCATTGTACTCCTAGTACAACATTAGCACCTCCCATAGGAATGGAAAAGCATTGGACTATTCAATACATATTCCCCCATGGTTAGCTTGATATTATGGCATTTTCCCAGAGCAATTTATAGTTCCTCCATTTGCAACCATCACTTGACATTCTCAGTGTCGGGTATAAGAAACAATTCAATTCCTTGGCTACCTTACAATGAATAAAATTATGGGTGCTACTCGGAATCAATCAACACTATTACCTTTTTGCTTCTTGATATGTCCTTCTATCTTGAGAGTTTGAGGAGTGGTAATTCCCGCCAATGCATTACACGATATGGTCGGACTCATTTCTTCTCTCTTCTAGGGCTGGTTCCCTAGTGTATATCCTCTTCTTTTGAAGATTCTTGTTCATTTTCTTCTTCCTCTTCACAATCTATGTAAAATAATTTCTTCTCAAATGACACTTATGACCTTTAGTGTATTTTGCTATCACAACTCAGTAGAAAAGCCCTTTTACTCTTTTTTCTTCCAATTGTTGTGGTGTCAACCTTGTAGGTTGTGGAAATCTAGGAGTAGCATACACTTCCATCTTTATAGAAGTGAGTGGTAGGCTTCCTTGTCTGCCATAATTTTACATTCAATTTTTCTTACCAACTCGAATGCCTTCTCCAATGAATCGTAGTTCCAAAACATGAACTTCATGTTGGATGTTATCCTTTAAAGTACCTATGAAGAGATCAATCCTGTGGTCCTCCGAAATATCGATTTACCCTTATATTCAATTTTTTGGAAAGTCCTCAATGTGCTCCCCCACTCGAAACCCTTTTTGTTTGAGATTTATCAATTGGCTAAAGAAGGTGCTTGCTCTTTGTATCCTCATAATGTGACTATCATTTCTCCATAAAAATTGACCAAGTGACAATTTTTTTTACTGGGAAACAAAGCCATCGATACCACACAAATATATTTTGTTCTAAATGTAAAGTTGCAATGCATACCTTTTGTGTGTTTTGCACATTATTGAGATCAAAATATTGCTCCATCCGTAGTATCCATGTTACAGGATCCTTTCCATCAAACTTCCTCATATCCATTTTTGGAATATGGTGGTTCTTCCCTCCAACATTAGAGTTTATGAAATCATGATTAACATTTATTTTGTTCTCATCATGAGTTTCTCCCACTATCTTTTCACCATTAGGAAACATTTCTTGTATCAACTTTGTCAAACCTTCCATGTCTGCTTTTAGATCATTCTTCATGTTTTCCATGCTTAGTCTTTCATGTCATCCATCTTAGATTCCATGCCAGCTTTCATGCCGTCCATCTTAGCTTCCATGCCATTCTTCAAACCATCCATCTTAGATTCCACGCCTTTCTTCAAACCTTCCATGTCATTTTTTGTTGCTCTTTGTGAGAGAAAATTTGTTGCACTTGCTCTTGTAATTTTGATATGTCATGTTGACATTCTTCATCTTCATGAGTCATAGTAGAGCCTTTCTAAAGGCTTAATGGGTGTTGAATTATTTTTTAGGGGCATTTTGAGAATCCCAATACTGATATCTATTCTACAATATGCCCTTGGAATCAATTCAACTTTATTCTTTAAACAAGACTTATGCAATTCGGAAAAAAAATACACACCTTTTTATTGCTTATTAAGGAGCTCGATATTGAAATTGAATTATCTTTCTATACTTGTAGATCCTCAAATATCCGAAATTTGGCCCCTGTAGTAGTCCTCTGAAGCTTCTTTCAAATGCCATAGGTCTTACTTGATTTGTGATTCTTCAAGACAAAGTTGTGTCCAATCTCCCAGAATGACCTAATTATGGATCGGTTCCAGCAGAGTGAACTTGTACGACTTGCCACGTGTCACGTTTTTCGCTCCTTTGGCTCTGAAATGTATAGACAAGAAATCATACCGTGCACTTGCAGTCACTTTTTACAGCACTCCAATCCGATGCTCAGAGAGAGAGTTATGAAGATCTTCCCACGATCACCTCTTTGAGATGAAATTCAGGGAGCCTGAAAAAAGACACTACTCTCCACATCATATCCCCAACAATATTGCGAAACAAGCTCTGAAATTTTTTCGATGATTTTCCCTCAGAATTTCAGCTTCACACTCATATAAATTTCAGCTTTCTGAACCTTTGTAGAAAAAATATTTATAGCGAAAAATGTCATGATGACCTGTTTTAGGTGAAATTGAGAGCCCGAAATACCTAACTTCCATAGATCATATCTCCGAAAATATTGCGAACCAAGCTCCCGAAATTTTTAGACGATGTTCCTCGAGATTTCAGCTTTCACACTTTGAAAAATTTCATCTTCCGAAACATCGTAGAGTTATAGCGAAAAAATTGCCACGATGACCCTGTTTGGAGCATGATGAAACCCTAGAATCCCAAAGCTCTAATACCAAATGTTGTGAAACCAGCTCCAAAAAATAGAAGAAAAGAGATATCAACGCCTTAGAAATAAGCCACTTCGAGGGGGGAAACCTCCAATACATTACATGAATGAACAATTCTTGGATGATACAAATTACAAAAACCTCCTTTATATATATAGGAGTCCATGGGGCCACAATGTAATCCTAAACTCGACCTAAACAAATAATAATTTAAGGGCACAATAATAACAATATGTTGCTCACGGGCGTAGAATAGTTGGCATGTGCAATCGTTAAGGCACCTCGCTCTGCAAGGTCACCGGTTCGAAACTCGTGGGTGTAGGATTAGTCTAAACTAGACAACAATATGTTAATAGGGTATAATAATAACAATAAGTTACACTAACAACAATAAGGGAATATACTAGTAATATAGGGACCTAACACCTAATGTAGAAGCCTCTTGTAAGCTGGTTGTAACTTCATTCCTTCCACGATGAGGGAAGTTCTTAAAATAATTTTCTTCTCCACATCCCCAACATTGTAGTGGCGGCTTCTAGGAATGTTCCGATTATGGCCTACTTGATGATTTAGTGGGCCTCTCATATGCTGTCCATTTAGGATTTTTCTGATTTTTCCTAAATGGTCTATTTTTTATTTTCTTGCATCATTCCTGAAATTTAAAGGTCTGTTATGATTGAAATTTGGGGTGTTTTCTAACCTTTCTTAGGTGGGAAATTTCTGCCCACTTCACCTTTAGCCTTGGATTAGTGATAGCACATTCATGCTTTTTGTATTACCTCATCCATGGCATTTGGATTCACGAATTCAATTCTCTCCTTCATGTGAGTAGGCAAACTACTCAAGAACCTTTGCACCTTTTCTTTCTCGTCCCTCAGATACAATAAATATCTTAGAAAAGAGGTGAATTTTGTAATGAACTCATCCATGGATAGATGTACCAGTTTTAAGTCATGAAACTCTCATGATCACTTTTCATCATAAAATATTTCTGTTAAATACTTGTCTTTGAAGTATTGTTGGAATTCATCCCATGTTACATTCTCGATCCCCCAATTCCCCGCATTCTTCACTTCCTCCCACCATAAGGTGCCCTTCTCCCACAATTGGTAAATAGCCAATCGAGCCTTAAGCTTGCTATTATATTCATAAACTTGAAAGTATTTATTCAGTGTTTATGATCCATGCTCCCGCCATTTCTTCCGCTTCTCCATCAAAAGTGGGTGGCTGACATCTTACAGGAATTCACCTTGTAATTCTACTTTCTTTTTCTTCATCTCCTGTTGTTTTCGAAGCACTTCTAGATCTCGCTTCTATGATAAGTTTCTGTTTTTTGTTTACTCTTCTAAGAACGAATTCCTTCCAGGTGATCATTAATTTGTTGTTGTGGTTGCTCCTCTTCATGAATATTTCTTTATGGACTAGGCTATGATGTAGGATGTGTTGAGATTGCAACAAGATGAGGAGCTTAGTGAAAAGAAGTCGCCTTCACTAAGTGGGCCCACAGGCTATTTTTGGCGCAAAGTCTATTTTTAGACTATGTCTATTTTTAGACATATGGATCATGTTCTATGAGTTGCGGGATGCTATTTGTGGATGATTGGTCAAGTTGGTAAAAAATAGATGGACTTCTATTTTTAGACATATCGAGGTCGGAATCTATTTTTAGATTGCTAGTCTAAAAATAGATACGATCGAATATTATTAGCTCTTAATAATATTTGGACTATAAACATTATCTTATCCTCTTGGAGCACTTCGATTTTGATGCCTAGATGTGGCACATGTAGGTGACGTAAGGAATTACGCTATTCCTAGGGTTTGATTGAGCTATTGCATGGTTGACTTCAGTTAGAACTCATGTGGCGAGTTTGGTGGAGTTGATGAGAGCAGTTGATGGAGTTGTGTTCTTGAGTTAAACTTAGTTGAGCTAGTTGTATCTAGTCTAACTGATTGATACACTAGTGATGAGTGGTGTGAATTAAATTATTAATTAATTCACTAATTATTAACTCATAAATCAACTAAAGAATACATCGAGTTAACTGCAATGCATGGACAGTTCGGTGGAGACCGGTGTTAGAGGTGGGTGAAAGGGTGAGTGTGACTATCAGTTTGTGACTATAGTCGTGCATGAGATTTGCACACACGATTGATTGGAGATTTGCCAATGAGGATTGCGCGAGTATAAACCGGTGGGATTTGAACTTGATCTCATTCATTATTCATCTTGGATTGCGTAGTAGAGGCGAGGCTAACAGGTGGAGGAGATTTGGAGCATGTGACTTTGTTCAGATCCGAGCTAGTTTAGTGTGTAGCTATTGGAGATATGTACTGAGTACTTGTGAGGAGCTTTGTACTATGATTGTTACATGTTCTCTATCATTATAATATACAGATAGTTGGGGGTTTTTCAGCTGTAAGCTTTCCCCATATACATATTGTGTTCATATGTGTGATTGTTTATGTGTTTATTTAATGTGCGCATGCGATTGTTTTTATTTCCGCAAATTGATGATCAATGGTAGAAGAGGTTATGTGTTATGCATGAAGCTAAAATAGTGTGTGATCGGGATAATCTCGGTGAATAATTTAACTATTATTCAAATTTCTACATGGTATCGGAGATTGATCATCGGATCTATTACGGTGATTACATTTTATTTCTTTAGGCAGTACGTACGATGGGCTAGAAGCCTCCCGGATCATCCTTTCTTTGAAAGGTGATATATCCGCTACAATCGATCTGCGATGGAAATATTTTTGTTCTCACGGATCGGGGCGATTGAGTTTTGGGCGGGTGGAATTCGAATTTGCGAGTGTTTTCTTGGTGTCGAAAAGTCGAGATGTCTTTCAACGGATTGCGATTGGAGTATGCCCTTGAGGGCAACTTGAATTATATTGCATGGAAGGATGGGATGGAGGCGGTGTTAGATGACAATGGGTTGAAGGAGTTCATAGATGCTAGAAAGTCCCAAAAGCCTACTTCTAGCGATCGTTTTGCTGTAATTGAGGCTTGGCAAAAGAAGACAGACAAAAGTGTCGAAGGATTCCGTTGGAGGGCGTGAAGGATCACATAGTATCCGACCTGCATGGTAAGGCTTCTCCATACTTGATGTGGAAAGCGTTGACAGACTTTATTCCAAAGCAAGAGCGACCAGAGGAAGTTGGTGCTCAAGGATAAACTCAGAAAACATAAAGATGGAGAAAGGCGACAGTATGCCCAAGTACCTCACGAAGTTCACCCAACGCAGGATGAGCTGGGAAGTGTGGGGGTGATTTCGTAGATGATGAGGACTTGGTGAGCTTGGCTCTCCTTGGGTCTTCCGAAGAGTTGGCATTCCTATCGGGACTCCGTCAATGGTCGGGAGAAATTGCCAGGATGGGAGCGACTTTGGTCGGATCTTGTGCAAGAGGAGATAAGGCGGAGTACCGAGGGACGGATCTTCATCAAAGAGCATCTCATGAAGAAAATTTGCGCTTTGGCTGCCAAAGCAAGGAAGGGGAAGAGCAAGAAGAATGCTTCTCATTCCGGTGCGAAAGGCAAGAGAGCAAGACATGTCCAAGGTGAAGTGCTTTCACTGTCACCAACATGGACATTATGCCACAAATTGTCCGACAAAGAAGAAAAAATAAACGAGTGTCGTTTGGATCTGGCAGTGAGAGGCCTTAGCCTCGCAGTTTGAGCTCGGATTTTTCATTGATCGCATGCTTGGTCTCAAGTGTGATGGGATCGATATGGTTCTCTGGATAGTGGTGTGTCTTTTTCACATGACGGAGATCGAGATTTGTTTTCCGATGCGGATGAGAAAGATCTTGGAGTGCACATCGAGATGGGCGATGATGGTAGATATAGTGCGACCAGTATCGGTACCATTTCCTTTGAGAGGGAGTCTAGTAAACCCTTCGTATTGAAGGAAGTGATGCATGTTCCGGGATTGAAGAAGAATCTTATCTTGCGTGGCGATGTTAGAAGACAAGGGATATGATGTTGTCTTTAGCGAGGGAAAAGGCTTTCTGCGTAGTAAGATAGCGTGAGAAACCTGGAGGATAGGGGGTTCGAGTCAAGAACCTTTATCAATTGCAGGGTAGATGGTTGCACGGCAATGGCATGCAAGGCGAAAGGAGTGGTGAGCCGGGATGATGGCGAGCTGTGGCACCCGGGGAGATTGGGCCACCTTCACCATGGAGCTTTGAAGATACCTGCAGTAGATTTCATCGGGCTTCCCTAAAGGTACTCTTGCGCAGGTCAGATCAGTGCAAGGGGTGTACCTGGGAAAATTTGTGAAAGCCACCTTTCACGAGAAGGATAGTCACGCCACGACGATCCTTGAGAGAATTCACACGTACGTGTGTGGACCTTTCTCGGTAGCTTCGATAGCAAAAGCACGGTACTATGTGATATTTGTTGATGATTTTTCTCGGAAGTCTTGGATCTTCTTCATGCGAGAAGAAGAGCGAGACATACTCAAAGTTCACGCGAGTTCAAGGCACTGGTTGAGAAAGAATCGGGGAAGCGGTGAAGGCTCTTAGGAGCGACAATGGTGGTGAATTCATCTTTGGCGAATTCAAGGACTTTTGCGGTGCAGAAGGAATTCGGAGAGAGCCCTCATAGCACCTCATAACCCACGGCGAACGGGGTTGCGGGCGGAAGAACGAAAGCGATCATGGGTGCTGCATGGGCGATGTTGCATGATCGGGAGCCTACCCATTCACTTGTGGGCGAGAGGCATGCAATACTGCAGTATATGTGCAGAACCGTTGTCCTCACAAGATACTTGGCATGAGTACACCCGAGGAGGCGTTTTCTAGTAAGAAGTGTTATAGCATCATTTCTCACCCTTAGGTGATTCATGATTGTCTTTATGGCTTTGGGCACACATTCCTATAGACTTGAACAAAATTCACTAAAAAATGAACCTGTTAAAAATTCCCATACGCGGTATGCTCGAAATTTTCCGCGTGTATACATGAGTCCATGTGTACTTTCCGCGTATGCCATTAAAATTATTAAAAAATATATAAAAATTCCCTATTTTCGGCTGGATTTGATGGTTACTCCGGTAGTTCAACCACCCTGGAAGACGTGGCCAATCGTTTCCAATCGATTGGAACTACTTTGAGGGAGTATAAAAGCACCTCACATGTATGGCCTATGGGAGAGAGAAAACTTATTGATATTATACTGTTGTGAATCCCAATCCAAGTCCGATTTCCTCGTACCTCCGCACTTTCCCGTTTCATTGCTGAAACCCGTACTTTGAGATGTCATCTTTCTATATGTCATCTCATGTGCACAAGTTTTGAAGGGAATCTTAGCGAGGCGAGGGCAAACGGATCCCAGACGACGGGTCCTGCTCAAGATCGTGGAAAGGATCTGCGTGATCTCTCCACTTTTACTACTGATACATGCTATTCATGATCATAGAAGAACCATCTTGTTCTCCGAAATAACGTGTGTCAATATCTACTTATATGTGTGAGAATATTGTTATTTAAGCATTTATTGTGGTTTATATAATGTCTCACATGGATTTTGCTAACGTTTAGGAGAGTATATGTTGTACAACCGAGATATCCGTGTATGTTCTTTCTTGATTTTCGAGTTGAAGGAGGAAGAAGGGTTCGTTTGTTTGCTGATCTACATGCGAAACGTAGGACCTACGGTGAGTTCCGCAATCTACTCTATTTAGTTTTCATATTCAAGCATGGTTGTGTGTGAGTCCTTCAAATAGCATGCCCGCTTCCAGGAGGCTTTGACCCAAAAACCTCTAGGGTGATTTTCCCCGAAACAGACCGAGACTCAATGATCGCATTCTTGTGATTCCCCCCCCGTTGGGTGGTTTCAGCTTGTTTGAAAGGTTTCCAACAGCTTTTAACTATTATTTCCCCGTCCCGCTTAACTCTTCGGGGTCAGATCGAAGACCCGGTTCCTTATCCAGGCTTGATCATTTTTTATTTTTTATTATTTGCTTTTGCATACGCGGTTTTTCTGCACACACGCTCGCGTATACACACAGCTTTTGTCGCGGAGTCGCGTATACGCTGGATTCTTGTTACG
Organism: Pinus albicaulis; assembly: GCA_034641835.2. Classification (NCBI taxonomy): domain Eukaryota; kingdom Viridiplantae; phylum Streptophyta; class Pinopsida; order Pinales; family Pinaceae; genus Pinus; species Pinus albicaulis. The sequence goes on from CM076570.1 coordinate 1,358,170,577, forward strand.
CCGCGTATGCACGTTCGTTGCGTAATCGTTAAAGCGTCGTATGCCTCGGGGGGCAAATTTTGAATTTTTGGTTTTTAAGCTTCTTCTCGGTCTTTGTCCTGCCCGTGGTTACACGTTTCTGCTCATGATTGCTTTAATCTCATCTCGCGATCTGTGTTTAAAGTGTTTATATGTCTATTTCTTTCTCCGTGTGAAGACTCTTTCGGTTGGCTGAAAGTACCTCGGTTGTTACGTTTGCAATTTTGGTTTGAGTACCAAGGTCTTTTATTGAAGATTCTTGGTTGTTTCGTAGAGCTCGAGAAGGCCTCCGCTCATTTGCTCTTTTCCTTGTAAAGGTCTATTGCGCATTTTGATACCTATTTGGTGCGTTTGGTTTCTCGATGTTCCGCAGGACTAGTTTTTGTTGCGATTTTCAAGAGTCTTCGATTCTTTGAAGTTTCTTTGGTGCAAGCTGATTGCCTATTGTACCGAGTTGGTTTATTGAGTTTCTTGTCTTCCTTTTGCTCGTATAAAGCCCCGCCGTGAGCAGTGGCATGGTTGGCTTTGAGCATTTTGTTGAGAGTTATACTTGGAAATTCAAGTTTGTTTGACTTAGTTATTCTCGGATAGTTCAATTGGTCTTCTAGAAATCTCTCTTTATAAACTAGCGCCGGCATATAGGTTAGGAAATCCACTTTCCGATGGCGTTTTGCATACTACGCCTCCATTCTAATCACTTGCCATAGGATCGAGTCCAATCGTGCCATGAGTATTACACCCATTTCACTCGCCAGATTATTTAATCATGACTTAGTGGTAGAGCCTTCCTTTGCATGGGCTTCCTAGTTAGTTCCTCCCTATCACTTGTTGCCCATGCTGCGTTTTATGTAGGCTCGGGAGTCCTCTTTAGTCCCGCCACCATGACTTATGTGTTGAAGCTTCATTCTTCTTCTTCCTCACTATCATTTTTTTGGCTTACCCTAGAGGCTCCCCGGTGTTGTTGAGTTGTATTGCGCATTGCATATTGGCCACTGCTTTATCCCGCCTTTGGCCGCTTCATTTGGACTCACGTTTAAGCCAAATTTTGACCTTGTCTATTTGTACAAGTTAAAACATTGCATGCACTTAGCTATTGCGACTTGACACCCTTTTACCCATGGATGGAACATTCCTCCGAGTATCAGCTTACTCGACTTTCCGCCACCTTGCATCGAGCATGGGGATCGTTCCAATCCCGGGAACTAGTGCATCCTGTTTCTTGATACTCGCTCTATCCGTGTACCATAGCATTTCTTTTATTCTTTTTCGGAGCTTATTTATATGAAAAAGACAAAAAAATCAAATATAACAAAAAAGAGTGGGAACGGGACGTAACTTCGTTATTTGGATGGCAGAGTACAATGTCGCCTTGTCGCCCTTGAACAAAGCATATACACTTATATATATCTCCTCCATTTGGGATGGTTTTCTAGTTTTGACCTAGGTTCAACCTTTACCTTGTTTCACTTGTCGGCTTCTCCCCGTTGGTTATCTCTTCCAACTCGTATGGAGAGTTTGTTTTTGCCTCCCACATACCGCACTCATACGGCTGTCACTCTTTTACTTCCATGGTCATCACAAGTCATGCTTTTGATCAAGGGAAGTTGACCAGAGCTCGGCCATTCTACGGTGTCTCCCGACTCATTGACTCGACGGGCCTTCCCGGTCTTGTCGCGTCTCTTTGTTCTATCACATCGGATGGTTTGGTCCTCTACTCGTGTCGTGGTTTGAGAAGGTCTTCGTTGACTTCTTCATCGGCGGGTTTGTCTCTTATCGACTACGACACATTGCTCTAAGAAAGCAAACTCAGAGACCGCACCACTGGCCCTATTTCCATCATCGATAGGTGATTCCATGTGCTCAGCATTTCCATCATCATTATGGGTCTTTTGCGAGCGGTTTCCCCCGAGTTCGACGTCAACATACATTATCACACGCGGATTCGTGCGCACCTTGATTTCCATTTCTGACCCTATCGCGATTTCTACGTCTCTGTGTCGCCTTTCATTATTGGTTGGTTTAGAGTGTTTTCTTCCGTGCGCTAGCTTCATCTCGTGCATGCTCGGAAACGTACTTCGGCTTTGGTTCCGATCACCTCTACTTCGTCTCGATTCCTTCCAAATCTTGGCCTCGCGGGTTACCACTCGCGGCCGGACCGATGTGATGCCTTAGTCGCCTTTCCTTCCGGCGAGATCTTTTCCCATCGACTGCGGATCGTTGCTGCGGGAATAAGGTCTGGTAGGTCTTTTTTGTCGCACCTTAGGGTTTTCGGTACCATCGCTAGCGCATCTCTTTCGCTATCGACAGGTGGGGAATTCATCATTGCCTCTTGGTTGGTAGATTCTCTCAAGTGTTCGACTTCAACTCATTCATTCGCACTTGTTGGGTCGATACCTGGGCACCTTGACACTCATTTTCATTATTGGTGGGTTGTCTCGTGTTGGTTAGACCGTATTCATCATCGATCGCAATCCAATGATTTCTCACATGGTCGACTTCAGCTCATTTATTCCCATTGTGTATAATTGCAGTCGCGAGACTCGCGTGAAGACCTCGGGTTGCATCGGCATCTTTCGGTTCACTTGCTGACAGTCCACTCCGCACGCCGAGATATCGTCTTCCACCCTTATATGTTTGTAGTTCGATGACAGCGCAACATCCTGTATCAGTTGGCTACTTCCACTATGCGTGATTATACCGCATGAGTTCCACCCCTTATGATTTGGTACTTGGAGATTTCAAGCTACTTTATATGATCGGACATCCGGCTTTTGCGTAAAAACGATCATTGATCACCTTTCTATGTGTGATACTTGGACATTGATTCGAATAACATACTACAGTGCCATGCTTCATATGATTCATTGTGTACTTTCTAGCTCAGACTATACTGTATACATGTCGGATCTATTCAGTACTTTCGAAATGTACATGCATCTTTGGAAGCATGGGTATCGCCTCGCCACGATGAGGTTGACCGTTTTCTTTCATCGGTTTTTGGCAAACGTTTGAAACGCGGTGAAAGTCCTCTCTTGTCCTTGCGAAGTTCTTTCTGAGCAGCAATACATTTCGGCCATCATGTACCCCCTTCGACCTCATATGTTAAGCATACGGCTATAGAATGATTTGTCACCCACTGGTGATTCATGATTGTATTTACGGCCTTGGGCACCCATTCCTATAGACTTGGACAAAATTCACTAAAAAACAGTGTTAAAAATCCCATACGCGGTTATGCCCAGACTTTTCCGCGTGTATACATGAGTCCATTCGTACTTTTCCGCGTATACCATTAAAATTATTAAAAAATATATAAAAATTCCCTATTTTCGGGCTGGATTGATGGTTACTCCAGTAGTTCAACCACCCCAGCACGTGGCCAACTGTTTCCAACTCGATTGGAACTACTTTGAGGGAGTATAAAAGCACCTCACATGTATGGCCTAAGGGAGAGAGAGAAATTATTGATATTATACTCGTTGGAATCCCAATCCAAGTCCGATTTCCCATGCCTCTGCACTTTCCCTAGCTTCATTACAGGAAACCCTTTGTTTCCCTAGAGATGTTCATCTTTCTATATGTCATCTCATGTGCACAAGTTCTCGAAGGAATCTTAGCGAGGCGAGGGTGGGACTGGATCCGGACGACGATGCTGTTCGAAGATCGTGGAAGGATCTGGGTGATCTCTCCACTTTTTACTACCCTGTACATGTTGTTCATGATATAGAAGAACCATCTTGTTCCTGAAATAACGTGTCAATATCTACTTCTATATGTGAGAATATTGTTATTTAAGCATTTTTTGTGGTTTATATAATGTCTCACATGGATTTTGCTAACATTTAGGAGTAGATATATGTCGTACAACCGGATATCCATGTATGTTCTTTCTTGATTTTCAGTGTTAAGGAGGAAGAAGGGTTGTCGGGGGTTTGGACCCCACGGTATCTACTACAAACGTAGGACCTACGGTGAGTTCTGCAATCTACTCTATTTAGTTTTTCATATTCAAGCATGGTTGTGTGTGAGTCCTTCGAATAGCATGCCACTCGCTTTCTGTGGAGGTTTTGACTCCCAACGAAACCTCTCAGGGTGATTTTCCCCGAAACAGAGCTCGGCGACTCCAATCGATCGCATTCTTGTGATTCCCACGTTGGGTGGTTTCAGCTGCTTTGAAAGGTTTCCAACAGCTTTAACTATTATTTTCAAAGTCAGCTTAACTCTTTCTCGGTCGGATCGAAGACACGGTTCCTTATCCAGGAGCTTTCGATCATTACTTTTATTTTTATTATTTCGCTTTTTGCATACATGGTTTTTTCGTACGCTTGCACGCCGCATTTACACACACATGTCAGCGGGAGTCGCAGTATGTATGTGGGATTCTTTGCCACACCGCGTATGCATGCATCGTTGCAGTAATTGTTAAAGCGCGTATGCACACGCAAATTTTTGAATTTTTGGTTTTTGTAGGATTTTCCGCGGTCTTGTCTCCGCTCGTGGTGACCTCGTTTCTACGTTGTATGTTTTTAATCTCTAGACTCATGTTTGTAAGTGTGTATATGTCTATTTCTCTCTCTCCGTGTGAAGACTCTTTCGGTTGGTTAAATTCTCGGTTGTTACGTTTGCAATTTTGCTGAGTGTACCAAGGTCTTTTCTTGAAGATTCTTGGTTGTTTCGTACGCAGGAAAGCTCCTCGCTCATTTACTCTTTCCTCGTGTGTTGTCAGCACATTTTAATTTTTTAACTATTTGGTGTGTTTGGTTTCCTCGATGTTCAGTAGACTAGTTTTGTTGCAATTTTCGAAGAGTCTCTTTTTTTATTCTTTGAAGCTTCTTTATTGCAAGTTTATACTTCATTGTGCGGTTGGTTTACTGAGTTTCTCGTCTTTCCTTTTTGCTTGTATGAGCCCTGCTGCGAGAGTGACATGGTTGGCTTTGAGCATTTTGTCGAAGTTATACTTGAAATTCAAGTTTGTTTGACTTAGTTACCGGATAGTTCAATTGGTCTTCTTGAAATCTCTTTTTTATAAACTAACGTTGGCATATAGGTTAGGAAATCCACTTTCCGTTGCATTTTGCATACTAGCCTCCATTCTGATCACTTGCCATAGGGTCGATCCCATCAGGTCATGAGTATTACACCCATTTCACTCGTCGATTATTTAATCATGACTTGGTGGTAGAGCCTTCCTTTACATGGGCTTCCTAGTTAGTTCCTCGCTATCACTTGTTGCCCATGCTGTGTTTTATGTAGGCTCGAGAGTCCTCTTTAGTCCCGCCATGACTTATGTGTTGAAGCTTCATTCTTCTTCTTCCTCACTATCATTTTTCTGGCTATTACCCTAGAGGCTCCCTGGTGTTGTTGAGTTGTATTACTACATTGCATATTGGCTACTTGTTTATCTTGGCCTTTAGCCGGCTTCATTTGGACTCAATGTTTAAGCCAACTTTTGACCTTGTCTATTTGTACAAGTTAAACCATTGCATGCACTTAGCTATCGCGACTTGACACCGTTTTACCCATGGATGGAACATTCCTCTGAGTATCGCTTACCAATTTCCGCCACCTTGCATTGAGCATAGGATCGTTCCAATCCCAGGAACTAGTGCATCTGTTTCTTGATACTCGTTCTATCCATTGTACCATAGCATTCTTTTATTCTTTTTCAGGCTTATTATATGAAAAAGATAAAAAAAATAAAATATAACAAAAAGAGCGGGAATGGGATGTAACTTCGTTATTTGATGGCAGTATAGTGTCAGTTTGTCGCCCTTGAACAAATCATATACACTTATATATCTTTCCTCCATTTGGGATGGTTTTAGTTTTGACCTAGGTTCAGCCTTTACCTTGTTTCACTTGTCAGTTCTCCTCCGGTTGGTTATCTCTTCCAATCATATGGAGAGTTTGTTCTGCCTCCTGCATAACAGACTTATACAGTGTCACTTTTTACTGCCATGGTCATCACGAGTCATGCTTTTGTTCAAGGGAAGTTTAACCAGAGTCGACCATTCTGCGGTGTCTCTTGAATCATTATTCAATCGGCCTTCCCGTTCTTGTCAGTATCTTGTTCTATCACATCAGATGTTTTGGTCCTCTTCTCGTGCTGGTTTGAGAAGGTCTCCATTGACTTCTTGCTGGCGAGTTTGTCTCTTATCGACTATGACACATTGCTCTGAGAGCAAACCTAGAGCCGCACCCTGGCCCTATTTCCATCATTGATAGGTGACCTTGTGCTCAGCATTTGATCATCATTATGGGTCTTTGACTGAGTGGTTTCCCCTGTGTTCGACGTCAGCACACATTATCACACTTGGGATTCGTGTAGTACCTTGATTTCCATTTGACCCTATCGGTGGATTTCTCGCCTCTGTGTCAGCTTTCATTATTGGTTGGTTCAGAGGGTTTCTTCTGTGCGCTAGCTTCATCTTGTGCATGTCGGAAACGTACTTCGGTTTTGGTTTCGTCACTCTACTTCGTCCGATTCCTTCCAAATCTTGGCCTGCGGGTTACACTCGTGCTGGACTGATGTGGGATGCCTTAATGCCTTCCTTCCAACAGATCTTTTCCCATCGACTCCGACTCATTGCTCTGGGAATAAGGTCTAGAGTATTTTTGTCAGTACCTTAGGGTTTGCAGTCATCAGTGGCAGACTCTTCGCTATCGATGGTGGGGATTCATCATTTCCTCCTGATTGGTAGATTCTTTCAAGTGTTAGACTTCAACTCATTCATTCGCATTTGTTAGATTGTACTGGGGCACCTTGACAATCATTATCATTATTGGTGGGTTGTCTCGCGTTGGTTAACGGGATACATCATTGCCTGGTAATCCAACGATTTCTCACATGGTCGACTTCAGCTCATTTATTCCCATTGTGTAGAATTGTGCCATAGTGATCGGTGAAGACCTCGGGTTGCATCAGCATTTCTCGGTTCACTTTTGACAGTCCATTCAGTTTCTGCCAGTGATGCCATTCACCCTTATATGTTGCAGTGTCAGTACAGCAGCATCTTATATGTTGGCTCCCGAGTTGCGTGATTGTACCGTTTGTTCCACCTCTTATGATTTGGTACTTGGAGATTCAGTTACTTATATGATCAGACATCCAGTTTCAGCATCATTGCTCAACTTTCTATATATGTGATACTTGGACATTGATTCAGACTTATACTTCCGGGCCATGCTCAGATGATTCATTGTGTACTTTCAGTTCAGCTATACTTGTATACATGTTGGATCTATTCAGTACTTTCCATATGATGTATTTTTGACTGAGCATGGGTATGCCCGCCTCAACATGAGTTGACTCTCTGGTTTCTTTCATTGGTTTTTGGCAGGCTGAAATCTGGTGAAGTCCTCTCTTGTCCTTGCGAAGTTCTTTCTATGTGCATAATACATTTCGGCCATCATGTACCCCTTCTGACCTCATATATTAGGGGGCATCTGTTATAGCATTATTTCTCACCCTCAGGTGATTCATGATTGTCTTTATGGCTTTGGGCACCCATTCCTACAGACTTGAACAAAATTCACTAAAAAACAATGTTAAAATTCCCATACACGATTATGCCCAGACTTTTCCGCGTGTATATGCGAATCCATATGTACTTTTCCGCGTATGCCATTAAAATCATTAAAAAATATATTAAAATTCCCTATTTTCAGGCTGGGTTGATGTTTACTCCAGTAGATCAACCACCCCAGCACGTGGCCAACTATTTCCAACTGATTGAAACTACTTTGAGGGAGTATAAAAGCCCCTCATGTGTATGGCCTAAGGGAGAGAGAAATTTTATAGACATTATACTTTGTTGGAATCCCAATTCAAGTCTGATTCCCCGTGCCTTCTGCACTTTCCCAGGTTTATACAGGAAACCCTTGTTTCCTGGAGATGTTCATCCATTTATATGCCATCTCGAGTGCACAAGTCTTGAAAGTATCTTAGCGAGGCAAGGGCGGGACGAATCCGGACGACGGTCTGCTCAAAGATCGTGGAAGGATTCAGGTGATCTCTCCACTTTTACTACTGTACATGCTGTTCGTGATAATGAAGAACCATCTTGTTCCTGAACTCGTGTGTTAATGTTTACTTATATGTGTGTAAAGATTATCATTTAAGCATTTATTATGGTTTATATAATGTTTCACATGGATTGCACTAACGTTTAGGAGAATTATATGTTGTACAACTAGGTTTCCGTGCACGTTCTTTCTTGTTTTCTAGGTTGAAGGAGGAAGAAGGGTTGCTGGGGGTTTGGACCACGCGGGATCTACATCGAACGTAGGACTACGGGTGAGTTCTGCTATCGTTGTTAACTAGTTTTTTGCATTCAAGTATGGTTGTGTGTGATTCCTTTTGAATAGCATGCCCTGCTCTGTGGAGGTTTTGACCCAACAAACCTCTAGGGTGATTTTCCCCGAAACAAGAAGCCTGATATTTCCCATTTGAGGATTTTTGGTTCACTTGTTTACATTCATGTGACGAAGAATGCCAGGAAGAAGCTGGAGCTGACCGCAGAGGTTGGGATATTTGTGGGGTACACTAATACACCCCACAACTATCGTGTGTATTTTCCAGACAGTCACAAGACTGTTGTGCGACGGGATATCAAATTTCAGGAGGAGAAAGACATGAAGTGTTCGCTTGAGAGGGAGCCACACTTGCATGCAGAGGAGGAGCTATTAGTTCCTAAGGATGAGCCTCGGGATGTGGATCAGCCACAAGAGGAGGTTCATGGAGTGGAAGATACCACTCATGCAGCGCCAACCATCAGAGGGTGGAAGCGCACTACAGAAGCTGAGCGACTGGCTCAAGATGCAGAGAAGGTTGTAGGACCACCTGGCGCATGTCACAGACAGACAAATACCGACTTCCAAGATACCGGATACATGGCTCTTATGAGAAAGTGTATCGTGACAGAGCCATCCTCTTTCGAGGAAGCTGTGGAGGATCCCGCATGGGTAGATGCCATGGTGGAAGAGTATGATTCGATTGTCAGAAACAGTGCATGGGAGATTGTCCCGAGGCCGAAAGGGAAATCAGTGGTGGGTTCGAGATGGATCTACAAAGTGAAGCAGGCAGCTGACGGGAGTGTGGAGAAGTACAAGGCAAGATTTGTTGCCCGAGGCTTCTCACAGATAGAGGGGATCGATTATGAGGAGACCTTTGCACCTGTCACAAGTTATTCTTCCATACGGACGATTCTTGCTCTCTCAGCGCAGATGGGGTGGCACATTCATCAGATGGATGTGAAGACTATGTTCCTCAATGGAGTCATTGAGGAGGAGGTGTACATAGAGCAGCCTGAAGGTTTCGAGATCTTCAGCAGTGAGTCACATGTGTGCAGGCTCAAGAGAGCACTGTATGGGTTGAAACAAGCACCTCATGCTTGGTACACACGGATAGACATTTATTTCACCGGACTTGGATTCTCCAAGAGTGAGGCGGATCCGAACCTATACCAAATTGTGGTGTAGGGTAAGTTGCTGATCATTGTACTTTAAGATGATAAGATTTTGACAATTGATGACTCGTTGATACTCTCATGCAAGGAGGATCTTGGTAAAGAGTTTGAGATGAAGGACTTGCCTCCTCTTCATTATTTCCTGATCAGTCACATTTGGCAGCACAGTGATGGACTGTTTGTTTCTCAGGGTAAGTATGCCCGGGAGATACTGGAGAAGTTCAACATGCATGGCTGCAAGCCTGTTGATACTCTTCTTCCTGTTGGTTGGAGGAAGGAGGATGCTACTTCAGCGGACGTAGTGGATGCCACTGTTTATCGACAGTTGGTGGGGTCGCTTATGTATCTGGTCAATACACAACCCGATATATGCTATGCAGTTAACCAGCTTTCACAAGCTATGGTTAAGCCTACCAAGATCTTTTGGAAGGTGGGAAAGCATGTATTGCGTTATCTCAGAGGCACATCGGGATATGGATTATGGTACAGACAGGAGGACGAGGTGAAGCTGTGTGGCTTCACGGATGCAGATTGGGCAGGGAGCCCAACAGACAGAAAGAGCACATCTGGAGGGATTTTCAGTATCGGGTCGACAGCAGTTTCTTGGTACAGCAGGAAGAAGAGATCCGTGGCACTCAGTTCAGCGGAGGCCGAGTATATGGCAGCGATTTTGGCTGCATGCGAGGCTATATGGATGAGGAAGATCCTGGTCGGGTTGTTCGGTTCACATTTAGAGCCTACTGTGATTTATTGTGATAATCAGAGTTGCATCAAACTCTTGGTTAATCCAATATTTCATGATAGATCTAAACACATTGGCATCCAGTATCATCATATCAGAGATTGTGTGTAGCGGAGAATCATGTTACTTTCATACATTCCTATGGAGGATCAGGATGCTGATATATTGACGAAGGCGCTCACCAGGAGCAAATTCGAATACCACAGAGGCAGGATAGGGGTTGCATATAATCCTTATCTTGTTGAGAGGGAGTGTTGAGATTGCAACAAGATGAGGAGCTTAGTGAAAAGAAGTCGCCTTCATTAAGTGGGCCCGCAGGCTATTTTTGGCGCAAAGTCTATTTTTAGACTACGTCTATTTTTAGACATATGGATCATGTTCTATGAGTTGCAGGATGCTATTTGTGAATGGTTGGTCAAGTCGGGAAAAATAGATGGACTTCTATTTTTAGACATACTGGGCAGAATCTATTTTTAGATTTCCAGTCTAAAAATAGATATGTCGAATATTATTAGCTCTTAATAATATTTGGACTCTAAACATTATCTTATCCTCTTGGAGCACTTCAGTTCGAGTCACGGATGTGGCACATGAAACTGACAGAAGGAATTACGCTATTCCTAGGGTTTAGTGGAGCTATTGCATGGTTGAATTTAGTTAGAACTCATGTGACAGAGTTTGGTGGAGTTGATGAGACAGTTAATGGAGTTGTGTTCAGTTTAACTTAGTTGAGCTAGTTGTATCTAGTCTAACTAATTTATAAAATTAGCGAGAGTGGTGTGAATTAATTATTAATTAATTCACTAATTATTAACTCATAAATCAACTAAAGAATACATCAGTTAACTGCAGTGCATGGACAGTTTCAGTGGAGACCAGTGGAGAGGTTAGGTGAAAGAGCAGTGTGACTATCAGTTGTGACTATATTGGTGCATGAGATTTTCACACACATTGATGGAGAATCCAATGAGGATTGCGCAATACATACTGGTGGGATTCGAACTTGGATCTCTTGATTATCCATCTTGGATTTCGCAGTAGAGGTAGGCTAACAGGTGGAGCAGATTGGAGCATGTGTTTTGTATGATCTGAGCTTGTGTAGTGTGTAGCAATTGGATATTGTACTAAGAGCTTGTGAGGAGTTTGTACAATGTTTGTTACATGATCTCTATCATTATAATATACAGATAGTTTGGGGTTTTCAGCTTTAAGCTTTCCCATAAATACTGTGTTTATATGTGTGATTTTTTATGTTTTTAATGTGCGCATGCGATTGTTTAATTTCCACAAATTGATGATCAATGGTAGAAGAGATTATGTATTATGCATGAAGCTCAAATAGTGTGTGATCAGGATAATCTCGGTGAATAATTTAACAGTTATTCAAATTTCTACAGGATGGTTTTGTCTATCTGAGAGAATTTTTAGGATTATTTCCTATTCTCGCATTAGTCTTTCATTGTCACTTGTCACACGAACCATATTCGTCTAGAGTTGTTGCACTGTGTCCAACAATCGAGTGGTCTGTCACTGTTGTTCTTCCAACAATATACTAGTTTGTTGGTGATGGTCCACGCTCAATTGTATCCACATCTCTGGGTTCATTTCCGAATTTGGTTGGGGGTGGACTTCCCTTGTAGTCCTTTGTGCATGTTGGCTGGAAATTCTCCTCATTGGATTCTTTTAGTAGTTCTGCTATGTGCATAGGAATAACACCAGTGAAACTTCTATAATTATTTAGTTTTCCCAATCTGGCCCAGTGTGTAAACTTCACTCTAATACCAAATGTCACATGCATAAAAAAATTTATTTTACTTATCTAAATTCTATATATATATATATATATATATATATATATATATATAAAGCAAAAAACATAGTATGGGTTCTTAACCATTAAAGTCTTAATGTTAAATATGCTTTCAGGAGTTAACATGTATATATATCTATGTAACATAAATGTTATGGATTATGTATTTGTCCTGCGCTAACCTTTACAATGAATATATATGTACTATGTCTGTTGTATTTCTCAGATTATGTACCCACCTTTGCTCGACGAAAGGTATCAACATAAATATTAAACCTTTGATTATATATGGCATTCCCTATCTGCAACAATTATGTTAACCTCCACTATTTTGATTGCAATTACGTAACGCATGCTAAGTACATATGGTAGATTTCAAGAAAGGTTTAATAATCAAAGGGTTTTGGCTTTAATTGATTGCTTATTTAATTGGGGTTTGTACTGCCAAGTGTTGGTCGCTGTGCTTTGTCACGTCTTTGTCTTTGAATCGTCGATATTCTTAACCCTATTTTGGACGATGTTGATCCCCGGCAACGGCCTTAGGGTAACTACCGACCCCATCGTTGCTCAGAATCATTCATTTTCTCTGTCGACGTTGCAGCTCTCCTTTGTGAGGTGTCTGTACAAGTTTTCATTCCTTTATCCGTTTTACCATGGCTCTGTAACACGAGCTTCAGAATCGGTCATGGTTCTAGTAGCCGGAGCAGGTGAGTAGCTTCGCGACGGAGAGGGTTTCTTGCTAGAGATGTTTATGGGTTTTTTCTACTCTGATGAGTTCGGTTACCTTTTCCCTACTCCATTCAACAGCCATCTTCCACTGCTCCAAGGTAAGTTCTGTATGAAATTGTTTGGGTATTTAACTAATCTGTGTAATAATTGTTTCTCCTTCTTAATGATTTATTATACGTGCTGGCAATGGGCTTGGCGAAAATAGGTCCCTTGTTCACAATATTCTCTATGCTTCTTGCTCAGTGTTCATGGTGGAATTCCTCTTCCCGAAATCTGAGTTTAAGGGTGAGGCTGGCCATACTTTCTGAATCTCTATTTCTTTTTATTTTCTTTAATTCTGCAATTTCGTGTTGTTTCTTTTTAGGTTGAGATTTCATATAACACTAACGTTTCTCCTTTTCCCTTGATGTACAAGGCACCTCTACACTCCAAGGTACCGTTTCTGGCTGCACTTCCTTTCCACGGCTGACATCGTCTTCATATTATTAGGTATGTTATTACACTTAGCTTCATTATTCTCTTTTCAATTTATATTCGGCCTTGGGATTTTCCCTCTGAGGTGCCGTTACTACTGCATGTACAAGTTTACTTTATTAAGACCCTAACTGGGTCACCTTGCTTACTGGCGAGGCCTCCTGCCCTATACATATGGACTTGTCCTATTTTATTATAATTGTATATTTTATATCAGCATGAAAACCATTGGAGGTTTTCGAACTCGTGGAGGTTTTGTTTTCAGATGGACTTTCGATTAAATTGTTATGTTGTAAATTATATTTGAGTATGGCAAACTCAAAATCCTTGAGCTTTCTTTTCAGTCAGTTTATCCTTGTGTAACATTTATGATTTATGGTTTATATACGAATCCTTTATCTAACTGACAGAGGTTTTCTTATGGCTATAATTGGTTTTATCTTTATGTTACCACTGTAACTTATCACTGGTATTATTTATGACTCTGTCATATTTAACATTATCTTTTTTGTAAGTTTATGGGTCTGTCTTTTCTTTGGAATAATATTTTGTTGTTACCTTTAATTTTGGAACCTCAATAGCCAGAGGACCAGACTCGTCTCACCGGACTCGTCTTGGGTCTAAACCTGTGAGAAATTTGTAATCTTGAGCTGGGTAAAAGGTTATAGTAGTCTTACATGTTTTACTGTAATTTTATGGATTATATCGTCTTTATTTACTGTGTGTTTTTGTTTCTATTTCACTGTCTTTTCATTATGAAATATAAATTCATAGAGAAGATACGAATGGTCTAGTTCTCTTTTCTAAACAATTTTTATTGTTGTAAAATACTATAAACTGATACTATTCCTTGAGATGTGATTTACATGTTATGTAACAAATTGTTTTCTAGAAAGGCATTTTAATAAAGAATTAGACAATTGTTATTTCTTTTCCAATCCAATCCTGAATAGTTTATCCAATTTCTTACTCCAAGCAGATGTTCAGTAATAAACTAATTATTCATGAAAAATAAGAAATTTTCATAATATTTCATCATCTACAAACAGAAGAATTATATACTTATCTTAGATTTTCCCTAACTTAACTGCTGAGATTCAGCAAGAAGATCCTAGTGAAAATTATGCATCTACACTAGGATGGAGCCTCGAGCTATTTTTAGGTGGAAGACTATTTTTAGATGCATGAGAAAATTCTATTTATAGATTATGTCTATTTATAGATGATGAGAAAATTCTATTTATAGATGTATGTGCAAGTTCTATTTATAGATCGCATGTCTATTTATAGATGCATGTCGACTATTATTATCCCTTAATAATAGTTTGAAAATAAACAATAATCTATTCTCAATGAGCACTTGGAAATAATTAACTGAAGTGAAAAATCAGTTAGCTATAGGAAATTCGAGTTCAAAGGTTGGTTGGTGGGACATGCAAGTGGACTTAGTTGTAACCGAGTGATTTGAAGTTGTAACAGAGTTGGATGTGTAGTTATGTTAGTTGTAAAGAAGTTTAACTTAGTTAAGTCAGTTAAAATCTATTGTGCTAGTTGTAACTAAAGATGCATTTGTGAGAGATCAGTGAATTAATTATTTAAATAATTCACAATTTTTGGTCTCACATGCAACTGAAGATTTATTAATGTTAACTACATGCATGTCAGATCCAATGGAGACCCAGTTGAGATGTAGGTCAAAGGGATAGTTTGACTATCAGTTGTGACATTAGTAGGTGCACTCATGCAACCACACACACATTGGATGTGCCCATGAGTATTGCATAGTCAAGGCAAGTAGGATTCCATTCATTCAAGGATTGCTGTCAGTTGGGATTGTGCAGTGGAGGCAGGATGTCTGGAGGCAGTAAATTGGCACATAAATTTGTCAATTTTTGTATGACAGTGTGAGATTATTGTATATTGTACTGAGAGCTCTTGGATTAGAGTTTTGTATGAGATTATTTCATGATCCATGATATATACATAAGATATGATAGTGGGGTTTTTATCTTTATGCTTTCCTAGTAAAAACCTCTGTGTTATGTGTGATTGATCTTTCTTCTTGATATTGCAATTGGCGATCATGTTTTAAATTCCGCAAGGATTTTGTAGAAGAAATTTTGTATTTAATAGTGGAATATAATTGTTAGATCAGGAAAATCCAGGAAATACATAATCTGTATTAAAATTCCTACATGGTATCAAAGCACAAAATATTTCAATTTTGAAGCAGGAGCTGAGTTTGTTGGTGGAAAGAATTTGAATTTGTAGAAACATTTTCTTGGTGCTACAATTTAGTAAACATCGAAATGGATTTCAATGGCTTGAAGGAGGTGGTTCTCGAAGATAATGGCTTGAAGGAGTTCATTGACAATGATGCTCCTAAGCCCACTTCGATAGATGTTGCATTACATGATGCATGGCAAAATAAAGTTGCAAAGGTGAGGAGGATTCTGTTGGAAGGTGTACCAGACCACATTGTCTCAAGATTTCATGGGAAAGCCACACCATATTCTATGTGGAAGGCTTTGACGGATATTTTCCAAAGCAACAGCGACCATAGGAAATTGGTGCTCAAATATCAACTCAGGAAGATCAAGATAAAAAAGGGCGACAACATTCCAAAGTATCTCACGAAATTTGTCCAATGTCGGGATGAACTGAGGAGTGTGGGAATCATTGTTGCTGATGATGATTTTGTGATCTTGGTTCTCTTGGGACTTCCTAAGAGTTGGCACAATTATGAAGACTCTGTCAATGGATGGGAAAAACTATCAGATTGGGATTGACTGTGGTCGGATCTAGTGTAGGAGGAGTTCAGGCGGAACACCAGAGATGGCTATTCATCAAAGCATGATGATGAAAAGGATTGTGCTTTGGCTGCCAAGGAAAGGAAGGGAAAGGGGAATAAATTCCATTCTAAATTTGAGTCTAAAGGAAAGAAGCTAGATTTGTCCAAGGTGAAGTGTTTTCACTGTCACAAACGTTGGCATCTTGCTACTAACTATCTGTAGAAGAAGAAGAACAAGAAGGCTACTGGAGCTGCAGCTGGTGAGGCCCTTGCCTCACAATTTTAACTTTACTTCTCCTTGATCGCATGCATGGTGTCAAGTGCATTGGGATCGGTGTGGTATTTGGATAATGGCGCTTCCTTTCACATGACGGGAGATAAGGAGCTTTTCAGTGACTTGGAGGAGAAAGATCTCCAAATGCATATAGATATGGGAAATGATGGATGATACAATGTGACTAGCATTGGCACCATTACCTTTGAGAGGTATTTAGGTAAACCATTTCAATTGAAATTTGTTATGCATGATCCAGGTTTTAAGAAAAACTTGGTCTCAATCGCAATGTTGGAGGACAAAGGCTGTGGCATTGTTTTCAGCAATGGAATAACTTTCCCGCGACATAAAAAAATGGGTCAAACCAAGAGGATATGGATTCGAGTTAATAATCTCTACAAGCTGGAGGTAGATGGTTGCGCTGTCGTGATGGGCAAGGCGAAAAAAGTGATGAGCCAAGATGAGGGCGAATTATGGCACAGGCGATTGGGCCATCTTCATCATGGAGCCTTAAAAATCATGCATCAAATATCTACTAGACTTCCAATGGGAACACTTTCTTAATTAGATTAATGTAAGGGTTGCACCATGGGGAAGTATGTAAAGTCCATCTTTCATGAAAAGGAGAATCGTGCTTCGGTGATCCTGGAGAGAGCTCACACATACGTGTGTGGACCATTCTCGGTTGCTTCAAAAAAAAAACATAAGTATTATGTTATTTTTGTTGATGAATTTTCTCATAAATTCTAGATCTTCTTCAAGCAGAAGAAGGATCAAACATTCTCAAAGTTTTGTGAGTTTAAGGCATTGGTGGAGAAAGAGTCGGGGAAGCAAGTGAAGGCTCCGAGGAGCGATAATGGTGGAGAATACATCTCTAATGAATTCAAAGAATTTTGTAGCAAAGAAGGAATTTGAAGAGAACTTATAGTGCCTTATAACCCACAGCAAAATGGGGTCACGGAGAGGAAGAACAAAACGATCGTGGGTGCAGCACGAGCAATGTTGCATGATCAGGGCCTACCAATGCATTTGTGGGCAGAAGCATGCAACACTACGGTTTATGTGCAACATCGTTGTCCGCATAGAGTACTTGGCATGAGTACACCTAAAGAATCTTTCACTGGTAAGAAACCGGATGTTTCTCACTTTAAGATTTTTGGCTCAATTGTTTATATGCAAGTGACCAAGAAAGCCAGGAAGAAGTTGGAGCCGACTGCTGAATTTGGGATATTTGTGGGGTACATAGAAACACCCCATAATTATCGTGTGTATTTTCCTAACAGTAATATTATTGTTATGCGACAGGATATAAGACTCGATGAGTGGAAATCCATGAGGTTATTGCTTGAGAGGGAGCTGGACTTGGATGCGGAGGAGGACCTGCTAGTTCCCAAAGATGAGTCTCTAGATGTGGATCAACCACAAGAGGAGGTTCATGGAGTGGAGGAGTCCACTCACGCAGAGCCAAAAATCAGAACTGGCAGAAGGCGTACCACAGAAGTTGATAGGTTGAGACTTGATGTTGCGCAGAATGTAGGAGCCCCTACTTCACAGCGCAGACAAAGACAGTCTCCCGACCGATTTACTAGATGCATGGCTCTCATGAGAAAATGTGTTGTGACTGAGCCATCTTCCTTTCAAGAAGCAGTGCAAGAGCCCACATGGGTAGATGCAATGGTGGAGGATTATGACTCCATTGTCAAAAACATTGCTTAAGAAACTGTTCCAAGGTCGGTTGATAAATCAATGGTAGGTTCGAGATGGATCTACAAGGTAAAGAAAGGTTCTAATGGGAGTGTTGAGAAATTCAAGGCCAGATTTGTGGCTTGGGGCTTCTCACATATCGAGGGGATTGATTATGAAGAAACCTTTGCACCTGTCGCAAGGTATTCTTCCATACGGACCATCCTTGCTCTCTCAGTGCAGATAGGCTAGTGCATTCATCAGATGGATGTGAAGACTACTTTTCTCAATGGGATCATTGAGGAAGAGGTGTACATATAGTAGCCTGAAGGATTTGAGATCTTCAACAGTGAGTCGCATGTGTTCCGACTCAAAAGAGCATTGTATGGGTTGAAGCAAGAACCCTGTGCTTGGTACACTCTGATAGACATCTATTTCACCGGACTGGGCTTCACTAAAAGTGAGATGGATACAAACTTATACCAAATTGTGGTGGAGGGTAATATTTTAATCATTTTTCTTTATGTTGATGATTTAATATTGACTGGTGATGAGTAGTTGATACACTCATGCAAGGAGGACCCTGCAAAGGAGTTCGAGATGAAGGATATGGGCCTCCTTCATTATTTCCTTGGATTGGAAATATGGTAGCGAGATGGTGAAATTTTTGTGTCTCAAGGCAAGTATGCAAGGGAGATACTGGGTAAGTTTCACATAGAGGGATGCAAACCAATGGATACTCCTCTTTCAAGAAATTGGAGGAAAGAGGATGCTACATCTGGAGAGGTAGTGGATGCTACTGTCTATCGACAATTTGTGGGTTCGCTAATGTATTTAGTGAACATGAGACCGGAAATATGCTATGTGGTTAACCAGCTGAGTCAAGCGATGGGTAAGCCTACCAAGCTCTTTTGGAAGGCGGGAAAGCATGTCCTGAGATACCTAACGAGTACATATGAGTATGGCTTATGGGAAATATAGAAGGATGAGGTGAAGTTGCATGGCTTCATAGATGCAGATTGGGCATGCAGCCCAACGGACAGAAAGAGCACATCAGGGGGGATCTTTAGTATCAGATCTACAGTTGTTTCTTGGTACAGCAAGAAGCAGAGATCCATGGAACTCAGTTTAGCAGAAGGGGAATAGATGGCAGTGAGTCAAGCTGCATGTGAGGCTATCTAGATGAGAAAGATCTTGGTTGGTTTGTTTGGTTCTAATTTAGATCTGACAGTGATTCATTGTGATAATCAAAATTGCATTAAAGTCTCGATTAATCATGTTTTTCATGATAGATCTAAGCATATAGATATCTGGTATCATCATATGAGAAATTGTGTGCAACAGAAGATCATGTTGCTTCAGTACATTCCTACGGAAGATCGAGATGTAGTTATTCTGATGAAGGCACTCACCAGGAGAAAATTTGAATACCATAGAGACTGGGTCAGGGCGAAGGATAATCCCTTTCTTGTTGAAAGGGAGTGTTGAGACTCAACAAGAAGATCCTAGTGAAAATTATGCACCTACACTAGGATGAAGCCTCAGGCTATTTTTAGGTGGAAGTCTATTTTTAGATACATGAGAAAATTATATTTATAGATGATGAGAAAATTATATTTATAGATGATGGTCTATTTATAGATGTATGTGCAAGTTCTATTTATAGATTGCATGTATATTTATAAATGCATGTCGACTATTATTATCCCTTAATAATAGTTGGACAATAAACAATAATCTATTCTCAATGAGCACTTGGAAATAGTTAACTGAAGTGGCAAATCAGTTAGCTATAGGAAATTCGAGTTCAAAGGTTGGTTGGTGGGACATGTAAGTGGACTTAGTTGTAACTAAGTGATTCGAAGTTGTAACAGAGTTGGATGTGTAGTTATGTGAGTTGTAAAGTAGTTTAACTCAGTTAAGTGAGTTAAACTCAGTTGTGCTAGTTGTAACTGAAGATACACTAGTGAGAGATCAGTGAGTTAATTATTTAATTAATTCACAATCAGTGGTCTCACATGCAACTGAAGATTTACTATTGTAAACTACATGCATGTCATATCCAGTGGAGACCCAGTTGAGATGTAGGTCAAAGGGAAAGTTTGACTATCAACTGTGACATTAGTGGGTGTACTCATGAAACCACACACACATTGGATGTGCCCATGAGGATTGTGCAGTCAAGGTAAGTAGGATTCCATTCATTCAGGGATTGTTATTAGCTGGGATTACACAGTGGAGGCAAGTTGTCTGGAGGAAGTAAGTTGGCACATGAATTTGCCAATTTTTGTATGATAATGTGAGACAACTGTATATTGTACTGAGAGCTCTTGTATTAGAGTTTTATATGAGATTGTTTCATGATCCATGATATATACATAATATATGATAGTGGGGTTTTTAGCTTTATGTTTTCTCGGTAAAAACATGTGTTATGTGTGATTGATCTTTCTTCTTGATATTGCAATTGGCAATCGTGTTTTAAATTCCGCAAGATTTTTGTAGAAGCGATTTTGTATTTAACAGTGGCATATAATTGTTAGATCAGGAGTATTCAGGCAATACATAATTTGTATTAAAATTTCTACATTAACTGAACGTTCCTCCCAACCTTGAGAGAGGCTATTACGTCCTCTGCTTCCCCCGAGCTCCGCATCAGAGTCCTTTAGAGAGCAGTAATTCCTAGGATTTAAACCTCAGGACCATCGTCCAGTCTAATCTCCTGTCAGGTTTCAAAGCTCCACTGGTTCTAGACCAGCTCTGGACAACTCCTTTCCACCTTGTGGTTTTCAACCATTTTCTTCTTTTTGAACAGAACCCCCTTCTTTCCTTAGGATTCCTTTTTATCCTCTTTGGGAAAAGGGGCAACTGTCAGAAGAAACTGCCTCTCCCATTTTACTCTAGATCTTGGAATTCTTTTTACCTTCAGTAAATCTTTTTCTCAATATAAATATAGTCATAATTAAAATTAAAATGATAATAAAGAATAAAGTATATGTGAATTGTCTTTTATAGAAGAAAAATCATTTTAGTAGATGAAATATCTTTTCTCGCACACTTATTTAAATATATTTTTATTTTGTTTGTTGGGGGATTGATTATAAATTTTTGAGTTACGTTTTGTGATAAAATGATAGTAAAGTATTTTATGATGTATGAAGTCTTCTTTATATATATATATATATATATATATATATATATATATATATATATATATATATATATATATATATATATATATTGTAAATTTCGTAGTACCTTTCTATTTCCTATTTTGTAAAGAGCAAGTTGCCATACAAATTTTACTAAAATTGGTAGCCTCAACCTGCCCAAAGGAAACCAGGTCTATTGGCCACCTCAGAGAGTTATAAGCCAACCAAAATTGGTATTGTTTTGTCCTTTTACTCACAGCTAATATCCCTTTACTATGTCCATAAAATCTACAGATAAAACATAAACTACACATACTATCCTCAAAAAACATACAAAATTACATACATAAAAGTGTCAACCATCTGAAGAATCCACAGGTGTCGAGTCCTTTGCAGTTGACCCTGGAATCTTCGCTTGCTGCATGTTCAAGAGCTACTTTTCAATCCTTCCTATTCAAGAATTTTCTTGTATTTGAGCCTTGGCCATTTCCCGCATATCCTGTTTCATCCGCTATAGTTCAAAGAGCAGTGAAGGATTGGCTTGCTTTTCTTGCATAGTCAACATCGCCTTTGCTAATACACATATAAATTTCCAGTATGTCTTAACTGATTGTTGGAATAAAGAAAATTTGCCTCTTGTATTCCCTAGGTCAGAGATAAAATCCATTCTTTCCTCTTGATCTTTAAGATCATCATCTTCATCATCACTTTCCCTCTCCCATATTTTGTTTGTTGGAGAATGATTATAAATTTTTGAGTTAGGTTTTGTGATAAAATGATAGTAAAGTATTTTATGATGTTTAAAGTCCTTTTTGTAAAAGGAAACTAATTTTAAGATGTCAAATAGATTCTTTTCTAAAAGTTATAAGTTGATTAGTTTGAGAAATTATTTTCTCAATGTTGATTATTTTGAGAAAGTTGATAATTATGAAAAATTGTTTTCTTAATGTTGACTATTTCGAGAAAGCGGAAGGAAAATGACTACGCTAGTGATTTGAGATTTCATTATTTTATTTAATTATCTCACCAAGCTGGCCTTTACCTGTAGTGGGTCCGTCGAGGATTAAGTAGACATCACATATTTCAATAGTGTATACCTTTGGTCGAACAAGTTATTCATATCAATATTTTTACTCATCAAAACTAAGAATATAATTAAAAAAACTAAATATATTTTAAGTAGACATCACATATTTAAATACATACCTTTGGTCGAACAAGTGTTATTCATATCAATATTTTTACTAGATCAAAATTAAAAATATAATTAAAAAAATTAAATATATTTTTGAAATTATTAAATATTTAATTTATATAAATTTATTCGAGTTTTTTTACAAAATTATAATTAAATTATTTTATTTCAACTCACTAATTAAAATAACAAATAAATTTGACCAAGCAAATGTAATTAAAAAATTAAATTTATTTTAATAATAAGTATTTTAATATAACATTTGTTTTTTTTTTGTTTTTTGTTTTTTCAAAGTTAAAACTTAAAAAATAAAGTATAATAATAAGTATTTTAATAAGAAATTTGAAATTCGTCAAGTGGAAGGTATACTAATAAGTATTTTAATAAGACATTTATTTTTGGTTTTTTAAAGGTGAAAACTTTAATCTAAAACTATTAAAAAAAATAAATACATAAAAATAATATTTTAAGTTGTAGTTTATTGGTTAATGTTTTAGAAGATTTTGTGGTATATTTTCCAATTGAATTTTTTCAAAGTTTGGTAGGGATTTCTTGGAATTACAAATTTGGGTTGTAAAATCTCCATATTGTAATGCTCTACTTAATCTTATTATGCTAATTTTGATTAGTGTTTAATTAACGTGAAAATATTGACTTATTATTATAAAGTAATATTGATACATATCTACAGTTGTGAATACTGGTATGGCTTTCATTGTTTGTTATTATTCAATTCCCAACATATCTTCACAAATTTACTTTTGGATAAGATATGGTCTTTTCCAATTTATTTCAAAATTAAATATCCATATTTCAATTTTGATTTTTCTTCTAAAATTTAAGATATGGTCTTCTCCATATTATTTTTTATTTCTTTCATCGAAATATTTCTTTCATAATATTTTCTATTTTAATAATGTTATAATTCTTTCATAATATTTTCTATTTTAATAACGTTATAAGTAAACTGATCAGTATGAAATGAGTGGTCTTGCTCTACTCAAGTTGTCAACCACCACTAGAATGTAATGGTTTTGTCTTTTTGACTTAGGTAACTTTGTAACAAAGTCTAAGGTGATTTTATCCCACTTCCATTATGGTATGGGTAGTGGATGGAGTAAACCAGCAGGGTGTTGGTGCTCTATCTTCACCTGTTGGCATTCCAAGCACTTTGCCAAGTTATACATGGTGGCAAAAATTGAATGCATTTTAAACAATAAAAAATCACATTTTTTTTTGAAATTTTTTTAGTGGATTTTGGTGAAAAATTCTATTTGGTCTATAAGTTAGAGAAAAAGTCTATTTGGTCTATAAGTTAGACTACGTCTTATATTTTACTCAATATTTATTACCACTCCCACCCAGTAAAAATTTTCCAAGGGTGGCAAAATTACTACTTGAAATGAAATATCATTACATTTGACCTAATATTTCCTATCACCACCAACCCAAATATTACATTTTACTCAATATTCCCCCTGTCCTACTAATTTTATGGTTGAGTTTTTTTACATTTAAACTTAAAATATAAAGAAAAATTGTGATAAAAAGTGCACTAGTTAAGGGAAATATTAGGTAAAAAATAAGACAAAATCTAAGTATGCACACTATATTATATTAATCAAAAGGATCACATATATATACATGAATTATTGTCTCAAGATAGGGAAACTATCTTGGATGCACAATAAGGTGGTTGAGAGAATATCTCAACCACACACCAAACTAGGAATATATAGATTTAGCTAACTCCTATGATATAGGAACAAACTCCTTACATAGAGCATCACAACCACAGACAACTAGGAATTACATATTCCAACACACCCCCTTAATGACTACTTGTCTCGATATCGATTCACAAAATCTAGTTATGGTCAATCATAATAAAAGATGTGTTTGCGACTCAGATCCACCACAAATGGGAAAATCCCATGTGCAGAACCAACAAAAGGATATGTTGATGTCCATATAAAGGAGCAACCATCCACCAGAATGCATGGGTACCAACCACTGTAACCGCTAGTCTTGTAGGATTTCCTTCGCATACATGGTTTTGTCAACCATTACCATGGCATACATGTACATGTATCTACAAATCCCCCCCAAATAAGCATTGACTGTTTTGTGATAAGTAAACTGAGACCTGTGAGAAACTAAGTTTCTCCTGTGAGTAAGGTGTTTCTAGAGACCACCTACTCCGCTGTGAGCACGAAGGCTCCTCTGTGAGAACTAAGGCTCTTATGTGCACCCAAGGCACTGTATCCATGAAGGCTCTATAGCCGTGAAGGCTATGTAGCCCCTAGGGCTCGCATGTGGTTTCTGGCTCACCATAAACCATCACTTCAAAGTGACAAAAGTGGTTTTTGGCTGACCACAAACCTGTAATTACAAAGTGGTTTTTAGATAACCACAAACTTTACGTGGATACATATGCCTTTACAAGGCTCACTTTACACAATCCAACTCTTGGAGCTACCAGGTACATACAAATACCACTACAAAACCATCCTAGACTTGCTTACCAATAAACTGTGTGACTCATCATCAAGAGTCTATTCCAAGAAACTCACAAAAAACTCACACAAACTTGATTGTTAATCCTCCTCCAATCTCTGATGTAGATCCAACCACTATCCTTTGATGCCATTTCCACTATCAGTGTCTTCATCATATCTAGTAGTAAATCATTCATGTTAAGTTGATCGAGCTCAACATGAAAAAACAAAGGAATTCACGAAGACAGCTTGTTTCATCAAAGAAAATATGTTGGAACTTTTAGTTTCATCTTCACCTTGTCTCCCTCCTTAGCCACAAATGCTGCAAAAATGCTGCCATCAGCTGCAACTCACCATAATTCATCTACAACTCACCAGGGGCCACTCTAGTATACGAACAAAGGCACGTCTAGGCAGCTCATCACACTGCCCTCAGCCATTGCAGCAAATATGTTGTACCACACTTCCATCGTTGCGCCATGAGACCACGCTAAAAATGCGTTCAACCTTCAACTAGGCCGTTCCAAAACATAAGAAGCTGGAAGCCTCCCGACAACTCCCCGTGCTCCATAATTATAATTATTGATGCTTCTTTACCTCATCTTATCGTTGTTCACATCTTGGGCATCTCTGACTTTGTCAATTAAATCTTGGAACTCCATCCTTAACCTGTCATTTGTTAGAGTCGTGAATTCTAACAAAATAACTTTACCTACATTGAGCTAGCTAGGCTCAATAAGGCTCAATAATTTTAAACATGATTCCAAGAAACAAAATAAAATTTTCATATTAACAAGAACATTTGAAAGGCCTATAGGGCATGACTCGGGAATATCTGTATTTGGTTATTCGAGGGGTGGCTGGATAAAAAACCTTATTGAAGTGTGCTGCTACACTCTATCATATGCAATAGCCACTTTAGTTCTTACTTTATTTCTCATGCTACTAAACTCAATTGTTCAGTGCTAACATCTTATACGCTTGGCCAACAGTGACAGTTGAGAATTCATCCTTGTTCCACTCCAAATTTCTCTTATCTCTGGCCAAAGATGATTATTTCCCGAACATAACAGC
This sequence comes from Pinus albicaulis, assembly GCA_034641835.2. Classification (NCBI taxonomy): domain Eukaryota; kingdom Viridiplantae; phylum Streptophyta; class Pinopsida; order Pinales; family Pinaceae; genus Pinus; species Pinus albicaulis. The sequence continues at coordinate 1,358,196,484 of CM076570.1, forward strand.
AATCATTCTTCTCCAACGATACCTTAGAGGGATCCACTAATAAAGCAACGTATCAATGTCTTTTCAATTGGTCTCAATGTACTACAATCTCATTCCACAACTTACTTTCCATGGCAGATTAGCTGAAGTCATAATAAGAATCTAAACAATAAAAAACTGTAAGCTGAACTCAGATGCAACAAAACTTCATCACTGAAAAAACCCAAAACGAACAAAGCAGTGAAGAACTCGTGTGAAAGCGCCAAATTGCTGAAGATGCCCTCTACTTTTGTATAAATTGCTCGACCTTCACAATTGGCCTCCTCAAGCAGCAAATCGGCCTCAATTGGCCTCTCCAACAAATCTACGCTTCAGCGCTTCACCATGATGCACACATCGATGTCACAGCATGACTTGCAGTCCTCCTTCGCTGCTTCGCGATGGATCAAATCCACGATTCCCAACAGTCCTCCTTCGTGTTGAATGTGGCCACGCTGCCACTGCGGATAGGTGCCACGCTTACTCAGCCTCCTGACGTGGATTGAGGATTCCACACCATCCATTATACTACTCGGAGCACACAAATTCAACCCATCAAAGCAAATCGGGAGCCCTTCAACACATTATGCACGCATTCAAGCCGATGCCGCCCGATTTTGACTCACCATCGGATGTTCCCAAACTTGTGTTGAATTATGGAACTGAATGCGTAGAAAGGATGGGGAAGTGTCATCATTAACATTACAGTGATCTCAGCCTCTCGAAGCAGATCCATCGACCTCTACCTCTTCTCAAATTGTCATGAGAACGTAAATCCAACAAATAAATGTGAATCAACGACAGTAGCACGACCTTGTTACCAGAAATCATTAAATGGAAAAACATGTTTTCCAGGAAAGAAACATGTTTAAGAAGCAAGAGAATGACAAACATGAATCGTCTCAGATATTTGACGTCTAATCTCATGGCGATGTGTACAGAAGTCATGCTACAGAAAAATCGCTTCGGTTCACGAGTCAAGAGAGGGAATTCATTCCCATTGCGGAATGTCGCTTGCTTCCTTGGGTTGCAGGTATCACAGATTCAACAGAAAAAATAAAAATAAAAAATAAAAAATAAAAAAATTTGATCACAAGGAGATCACATTCATCCTTCATTGAAGCAATTAAGCTCCACCGTTCTCACTCTTTGCAGGAAGATCCACAAAAAATTAGAGGAAGGGCAACGTTTGGGATGCAATGACAGATCTGAATCATAATGAACTCCAATGCCTCCTTCACGCGACTAGTTATCCACAACGAACAGCCTCTCGCAAAATTTCATGTTTCCTTTACTCGCAAACACTTACACCTCCACGCGATCACATGTTATCACAATGTAGGCTTTTAGCCAAGAGCTCTTGCTCTTCCATGCCTCGGTATCTTTTCTCCCAAGTTGCAAAGGTGAACAAAGCCACCAATCCAAGTCACCTTCTCGGTCGAGTCCCAGTCTCATGCCAGGTCAAACAATGGGTGGCAGTAGGAGCACCGCTGCTCCAATACACCTCCATCGAAATGAATGGACAAACAAAAAACTAAAAACAATCAAAATATATTCTCTTATATTCTCTTATTTCTTAGGAGGGGCCGAGGTCTAGGCTCGTATGGGCTCTCATACCAAGATAAAATCTATGTATGCACACTATATTATATTAATCAAAAGGATTACATATATATACATGAAGTATAGTCTCAAGATAGGGAAACTATCTTGGATGCACAATAAGGTGGTTGAGAGAATATCTCAACCACACACCAAACTATGAATATATAGATTTAGCTAACTCATATGATATAGGAACAACTCCTTACATAGAGAGTCACAACCACAGACAACTAGGAATTACATATTCCAACAATATAATATTATATTGGGTAAAATATAATATTATAGCATTATATTTTATCCAATATTTCTTGCAAGCTAGTTAAAAATGGATGAAGGTAGGCATAAATATTAGATAAAATGTAATAATTACATTTTACCTAATATATCTCCCACCTCCACTCCTCACCCAACTCACTGTCATAGTTAAGCTTATTCATTTCTAAACTTACCATCCTAGATCCATGAGCTCTATTTCTATAGCACATTATTCACATAAATTAAGAGAATATATTAAAGTGATTATCAAAGAAGCCATTAGAATGAAGAAGCAACTATTGTTCTTTACGCTACACAATCTTGCTTAACCCTACTCTTCTTAAAAACTCCTTCCTGAATCATCTATTAGCCTCTAGGAAGCTCTAAAGCTTCTAAGCATATATAGACATTATTTATACATCCATTCAATAGTAAAAACAAAACATACAAAAAGACATAGAAGCACAAACAAATCCATACAAATCTCTAATGCTAACATATCCATAAAAATATTTTACCTTTACAAGCTACATGAATTCAATGCATCAAATAAAGATGGATCTAGGGTAGTTTAATTTCCCCCTTAAATAAATTATATTCAACATGAATACCATGGGTTCTTAATACCATAGATCATTGTTTCTCGTTTCTCTTTTATACGGATATTTTTATTTTGTTATTTTTTTCACAGAATTAAAATATTTACATTATATTAAATTTACATTAAGTTACACATTTCTATCATAATTTACTTATAATAAAAAATTCTTAGATAAAAATACTCAATATCACTGATAAAATAAATTAAAAAAATAAATTTGACATACAAGTTTGCTTTCATTTTCCTACTTTACTTTTATAATGGCCTTTGACATGATTAATGTGGACAACTCACAATTACTTTGGGTCGACAGAACACAAACAATACGAAATACGAATAGGAAGAGTGACAATGGAACCATGACCCAAAAACTAACAAGATTTCCACGATACTGAAAAGGGTTAGGGAGCTTAAAGCTTTAATGCAATGCTCGTTGATTCGACTTGTTGAGGTGTTTTATTATGTTATCTAGAAGAAGAGTTCAAAACAAAACATTGAATAATACACTTTTTGTGGTAAGTATTATAATTATTAGAGAAAAATAATTAGAAAAATAGAAAAAATTATATATATATATATATACATATATATATATATATATATATAATTTAACTTAATTTAATATAATTAAGATAATATAAAATTTAGAAAATGAAACTTTAGATTATCTAAACATTATTTAAAATAATTATAAATATAAATATTTTATTTGGTATAAGGCTGCGGAAACTCTACCAAAAAGTAGGGTTGAGTTAGTTTTAAAAGTAAAAATGAGAAGAAACATGTTCAGGACTTATATCGATATCAACTTTTTTTTAGGGGTTAAACAAATTTAAAATTTTAAAACTTTTAAAAAGAAATAATATTTAAAGGATATTGAATTTTTTTGTTTTCTTTTCAATAAATATATAATTGAGTTAGTTTTAAAAGTAAAAATGAGAAGAAACATGTTATATTGATATCAACTTTTTAGGGGTTAAACAAATTTAAAACTTTTAAAAAGAAATAATATTTAAAGGATATTGATTTTTTTTTGTTTTGTTTTTCAATAAATATATATGTAGCAATAGTTCAAAAAAGAAATTTTAAAAGTTTTATAAATAAATATATATTTTTTTTAATTATAGATTAAAATAATATTTAAAGGATACTAAATTTTTTTTTTGTTTTTCAATAAATATATATGTAGCAATAGTTCAAAAAATAAATTTTAAAAGTTTTATAAATAAATATATATTTTTTTAAATCACAGATTAAAATATCCAGGAATAGTTTGGTTGGAGAATTCAGTGCCCAGTACTATGTAAATAATATAATTCAATATTTAAATTTCTCATAAATCAAATCAACAAAAAAAATTCACAAATTAAATTAAAATTACTATAGACTTGATTTTGCAATATTAAAACTTTCAAAAAATAAATTATACAGAGTCGTTAGAATAACCTTATAGTTGGGGTAATTTTTAAGTTTCAGGAAAAATAGGTTTTTGTTTTAAACGTTTTGTGTATTTGCATTAATTAAAATTAATAATTTTAATTTTTATAATAATTTAAATTTTTATAATTGTATTAGTTTTTTTATTAAATAATATAAAATTTAAAATTAATTATTTATTTTACTTTAAATTTTGAATTAAAGTTTAAATTAGAAAATAAATATTCAAATAGATTCAAATTATAATAATAATTAATTATTCAAATTATGATAAAAATAAATAAATAATTGTATATAACTATATGTTATGCAAATAATAAATATTTAAAATGATTTCAACCTGTATCTGAATTCACAAAGAAGTTCAATCCTACAGAGTGGCGACCCTTCATGTCTTCCACCCATCCCTATATTTTAAAAAAATACCAAAAAAACCTTAAACCGACATTCTGTTTGTATAAAAAAAATACCCCCATATAGAATGAAGAATCCATGGGACAGCAAAACAAGCTGTTAGAAAAACGACAACTGGATTATCATAAGACTGCATGGGGCACTTTGATTATGAAAACGTATCATAGAAAAATAATTATAAATTTTCGTATCATTGCAACTCAGTGAATGATAATTATAAATTTTCGTATCATTGCAACTCAGTGAATGATACACAGAAAATTCTGTGTTTATCAAAGAAGTCATTAGAATGAAAAGGCAATTATTGTTCTTTATCTTACACAATCTTGCTTAATCTTATTTTTCTTAAAACTTTTTCCTGAATCATCTATTAGTCTCTAGGAAGCTCTAAAGCTTTTAAGCTTATATAGACATTATGTATTCATCCATTCAGCAATAAAAACAAAGCATACAAAAAGACATAGAAGTACAAACAAATCCATACAAATGTTTAATGCAAGCATATCCATAAAAACGTTTTACCTTTACAAGCTACATGGATTCAATGCATCAAATAAAGATGGATATAAGATAGTTTAATTCCCCCCTTCAATAAATTATATTCAACACGAATACCATGAATTCTTGATACCATAGATCATTGTTTTTCTTTTATATAGATATTTTTATTTTGTTATTTTTTTCACAGAATTAAAATATTTACATTATATTATGTTACATTAAGTTATACATCTCTATCATATTTTACTTATAACAAAAAATTCTTAGACAAAATACTCAATATCACTAATAAAATAAATTAAAAAATTAAATTTGACATACAAGTTTGTTTTCATTTTGCTACTTTACTTTTACAATGGCCTTTAACAAAATTAATGTGGACATCTCACAATATATTTTACTTTGGATCAACAGAACACAAACAATACTAATAGGAAGAGTGACGATGGAACCATGACCCATAAACTAACAAGATTTCCATGATACTGTAAGGGAGAAGGGTTAGGGAGCTCAAAGCTTTAATGCAATGCTCGTGGATTCGACTTGTTGAGGTGTTTTATTATGTTATTTAGTAGAGGAGTTCAAGCCAAAAGGTTGAATAATACACTATTTGATAAGTATTATAGTTATTAGAAAAAAATAATTAGAGAAATAGAAAATATATATATATATATATATATATATATATATATATATATATATATATATATATATATATATATATATATAGGTACATAGATATATATATATATATATATATATATATATATATATATATATATATATATATATCAAAATTTAATTTAATTTAATTTAATATAATTAAGATAGTATAAAATTTAGAAGTTAGATAAGGAAACTGTAGATGATCTAAACATTATTTTAAAAAATTATAAATATAAATATTTTATTTGGCATAAGGCTGCGGAAACCTACCAAAAAGTAGGGTTGAGTTGGTTTTAAAATTAAAAATGAGAAGAAACATGTTCAAGACTTACATCGATATCAACTTTTTTAGGGGTTAAACAAATTTTGAATTTTTAAAAAGAAATAATATTTAAAGGATATTGAATTTTTTTGTTTTGGTTTCCAATAAATATATAATTAAGTTAGTTTTAAAAGTAAAAATGAGAAAAAACATGTTCAGGACTGATATCGATATCAACTAAACAAATTTAAAACTTTAAAAAATAATAATATTTAAAGGACATTGAATTTTTTTTGTTTTGTTTTTCAATAAATATATATGTAGCAATAGTTCAAAAAATAAATTTTAAAAGTTTTATATATATATATATATATATATATATATATATATAAATCACAGATTAAAATAATATTTAAAGGATATTGAATTTTTTTGTTTTATTTTTCAATAAATATATATGTAGAAATAGTTCAAGAATTCAACATGTGATAACAAAATTTTATTTTGAAAGTCACTCTAAAGCTTCAAAATACTTACAGGTGAGTGCTGATAAATAAAGTTGTAAGTTGGACGCCAAATACGTCGCCAACAGTCAAGAGGTTCCTTCTCCATCAGATCTCTCCCTAGATCCCTGAGGTGTTTGTGCATTCTTATTTCATTTTCATCGTTTACCTCCAGGAGACATATGTTTTGTAGATTCTGAAAACTGAGCTCTCCTTCCCAGTCAGATCCGTCCCATATTCTTATCGTTGTATCCCTGTCATTTCTTCTGAAGAAACATGTTGTGTCTAAGAATATGTTCTTTTCTTGTTGGTCCAGACTATCATAGCTAATCTTCAACCTGGATCGGATATCCGTTGGAAGTACATTGGAGATTTTGCGCAATTCAGCTTCCCAATACTTCAAATGTTTTTGACCATGCATATGCACCCCAAGCACCATGAGAGATAACGTCAATCCATCTCAGGTTTTCAAAAACAGATCAACTACTTCTTCAAAACCTACATGTGGATGAGATTGGTGAAAGGCATGACAACAGAAGAGCTCTTTCGACTGTTGTGGATCCAGTCATGTGAGCTTGTATATGGACGACTCTACAATTCCCCATCTTATAAGAACAATATCCTTATGCGACTCTGCCCAGACTTTTTCGCGTAGATACGCGAGTCCATACATAGAGAATCGTGTATGCCATTTTAAACATTAAAAAATATATATATTCCCTATTTTAGAGGTGGGGTTTACGATTGTTCCAGTAACTTAACCACCCCATCCCGTGGCCTAACTGTTCCCAACTGCAAAAACTAATTTGAGGGAGTATAAATACCCCTCAGGGGAATGGCCTAAGGGAGGAAGAGAGAGAAAAATATAGATATTATACGTTGTTGGAGCCCTATCCAAGTATGAAATATTCCCGTGCCTCCTGCACTTCCCAGATATTTACAGGAAACCCTTATTTCCTTGAGATTCTCACTACCCTATATGACATCCATTGTGCACTATTCTTGGAAGAAATCTTGAGAGGCTAGGGCTGGACGGTATGTTCAAAGGCCGTGGCAGATTTCAGGTGATCTCTCCATGTCTGTTTACTGTACATGTCATTAATAATAGAAGTACCATCTTGTTCCTAATGTTTACGTGTCAATAATATTTTATACATATGTAATGATCGTAAATTTTTCATTTAATATTGTTTTCGTGATATTATGCATGCTTTTCACTAACATATAGAACATATATATGTTGTACAACTAGGATTTTGTATTCGTTCTTTGCTAATTTACAGATTATGGAGCACAAAGAGTTGCAAGGGGTTTGCATCCCGCAGGATCTACTACAAAAAAGGGATATCTGGGTAAGGTCTGCAACCTGTAGATTCTAGTTATTAGCATATAAGTTGGTTAAGTGAGTCCTTCTTGTAATGACATGCCCCTAATCTATGAAGGTTCATCAGCCCGAGACCTTTAGGGTAACATTTCCCGAAACAGACACTTATGTGTAGGATGGAGCTTTTCCGTTTGGTGGGTACCGAGTTGACATCGAGTACCAGTTATCACCCCCAGACAAATGGGCGAACATAGATAGTAAACAGGTGGCTGGAAGGCTACTTGCGAAACTATGTTTTAGGGTAGCAGAGAGCATGGCTACGCTGGCTCCACTTGGGAGAATATTGCTACAATACGACATTTCATATGTCAATCGATATGTCTCCATTTTGGGCTCTGTATGATTATGATGCTTTATCATTTTTTTATGTGATGTATGGAGAAAGAAAAGCTCCTAGAGCCAAAGACTAGATCCAAGAGAGTCAGGATATACTCTGTGCTCTTAAGGACAACATTGCTACAGCCCAAAATTAACATAAGTTATATGCATATCGAGGTCGGGTGGAGAGACAACTTGAGGTGGATGATTTGGTCTATCTCCGTCTTCAGCCTTACAAGTAGTCTACGCTGAAGGAGAAGGAGGATGAGAAGCTTAAGCCCCGTTTCTATGGGCCATAGAAGGTGATCCGTTGGGATGAGGAAGTAGCATATGAGTCGGAGCTCCCCATTGGGAGTAAGATCCACAATATTTTTCATGTCTCATGCCTTAAGAAGCCCATTGGACAACATGCAGTTGCCACTATGGAGCTCCCACCTATTAATGATGAGGGTCATCTGGTTCTACAACCGGAAGCTATATTGGATACTCGGGAGATGCAACTAAGAAACAGGGTGATCAAATAATATATGGTTCGATGGAGGAACCTTCTAGATGAGGATACCACTCGAGAAGGAGAGAATATTTTGCAGCATCCATCCTTGCAATTGCTTGAGGACAAGCAACATTTGAGAGGGGAGGATTGTAATATCCCTAATTAGCTTTTAGCTAATTATAATATTAATTTTTTTTTTGTTAACAAGATAAATAAATAAGAGGGTAGAGGGACCCATAAATCCCTTTAGTAGGAATAAAACCACTTCTTAATGTGAATGTGGATCAATGCATCTAGATAGGGTCAAGATGAATAAACCACTTCTTGGCATGAACGTGGGTCAGTGCATGTGGATGGGGTCAATTTGACCAAATCAACAACGCAGTCATGGAGGTAGTGGAGACAATGGAGGACAGTGCAGTCATAATGGAGGTTAGTGGTCATGTGTGTAGCATCATTATTATGTGGGGCCAAGAGGGTGAGGGCTCACAAGAATATAAGGAAGGAGATGGAAGACATAAAAGGCATTTTGAATATTTTTTATGAATTGTCTTTTATGGCTTTTTGCACGCTTCAGCTGTTTAGCTAAGCCTGTTGTGCTATTTAGCACACGGGTGTTTCTGAGCCGAAATCCCACCCTTATCCTCGAGGGACTTCAAGTGCCCACTCAAGAAAGGTTCTTGAGATTCATTTCATCATCAGGCATCAGACCAATCTTCAGCCCCTATCAGCAACGCAATCTCCTTCAAGAATTGCACTATCCAGGAGGGCAGATCTATTGGAGGAGCAATAACCCAAGTTTCTCGGTTTGGCATCCAGTGAGGGGAGAAACCCTTCATCTAGGAAGTTGATTGGGAGGAGTAACAACAGATTTCTCATCAGTTCAACCACCTCCCAGCAGTCTCCCATGCTGTGCATAAATCAGCCCTAGGGTTGCATTTTCAGTTATTGTCATTTCCGGAAACCCTTTCTGGGTTATCTTAGAAAAGTGCTAGAAAGCTTAGATCTCTGATCCTAGCTCTTTCTGAGCACCTAATCAGTAGAGCTACGCATTCCTAGTTTCCACCAACTGTTGCAGCAGCAACATATCATGTGCTGAGGTTTAGGGTCATTTCAGGCTTTTTTGTCTAGCTTGAGTGTCTTTTCTTCAAACACTTTGTACTTCATCTGTGCTATTGAATGTAATAAAATGACTCAACTGATCTGCTCATATGTTTGATGTAATGATGTTTACTGCAATTTCTAGTTTATTGTTCAATATTCATGTTTATTCTATTTTGGGATATTACATATTTCTTACAAGCTAGTTAAAAGTGGATGAAGGTAGGCATAAATATTAGATAAAATGTAATAATTACATTTTAGCTAATATATCTCCCACCTCCACTCCTCACCCAACTCACTTTCATAGTTAATTTTATTCATTTCTAAACTTACCATCCTAGATCCATGAGCTCTATTTCTATAACACATTATTACACACAAATTAAGAGAATATATTAAAATGATTATCAAAGAAGCCATTAGAATGAAGCAACTATTGTTTTTTACACTACACAATCTTGCTTAACCCTACTCTTCTTAAAAAATCCTTACTGAATCATCTATTAGCTTCTAGGAAGCTCTAAAGCTTCTAAGCATATATAGACATTACGTATTCATCCATTCAACAATAAAAACAAAACATACAAACAGACATAGAAGTACAAACAAATCCATACAAATATCTAATGCGAACATATCCATAAAAACATTTTACCTTTACAAGCTGCATGGATTCAATGCATCAAATAAAGATGGATCTAGAGTAGTTTAATTTCCCCCTTCAATACCATGGGTTCTTGATACCATAGGTCATTGTTTTTCTTTTATATGAATATTTCTATTTTGTTTTTTTTTCACAGAATAAAATATTTACATTATATTATGTTACATTAAGTTACAAATCTCTATAAAATTTAATTTATATTTTATAATTATCTATAATAAATATTAAAACTTTCAAAAAATAAATTATACTGAGCACGATATAGTTGGGGTAATTTTTAAGTTTCAGCTGTTTGTAATTGGAATAGCTTTAAAAGAATTAAATAAAAATTTGGGTATTTGTTTTAACTGTTTTGTATATTTGCATTAATTTTTTAATTAATAATTTAAATTTTTATAATTTCACTATTTTTTAATTAATTATTTAATTTTACTTTGAATTTTGAATAAAATTTAAATTAGAAAATAAATGTCCACATACATTCCAATTATAATAATAATAATTAATTATTCAAATTATCATAAAAATAAATAAATGATTGTACATAACTATATGTTATGCAAATAATAAATATTTTAAATGTATCTGAATTCACAAAAAGTTCAATCCTATACCGTGGCGACCCTTCATATCATCCATAACTCTATCAAAAAAACCTAATACCGACATCCATTTGTGAATTCTAGCAAACCATATTTATTTAAACAAAAAAAACTTAAACGGAAATACCGTTTGTATAAAAAAATACCCCCACATCCTTAAGAAGCTGACTCTGCAAGGAAATTACTGGTTTGTCTCTAACATCAACTAAAAAACAAGATCCATTGAAATGTGAGCTCCGACGGTTAAAGATTTCTTTTGCGAGGGTTGTTTTACCAACCCCGCCATGTCCCACAATTCCTATAATTCTAGTCTTGCTTGTATTAATTTCTAGAAATATTAAATTTTTTTATTTATGTGGCTTGTATTTCAAATTTAAAATATAGTGATTTTATTAAATAAATTTTAATTTTGCTTATCATTGAATTTATTATTTTATTTATTTACGTGGTTTGTATTTATTTGATATTTACATTAGCAATTTCTCTTAAAAGTGCAAAGGTACATCGAAGAAATAAAATATTTGGAAATTGACCATTAGCAACCTAAGTGAATGTTGGAATTTCAATTATAGGTTATTTTGGTACTTCAATGTGTTACTTGAAAGTTGTATTCACCTTATCTTCATCATGTGGCTAGACTCACTCCACAACTTTGAATATTAGTACAAGCCAACATTTGTTTTTTTTTTTGGGAATGTAGACATAAGTCAAATTCACTGCTTATCAATCTCTATGATCCCATGTTTTGCAAGTTCCTTCCCCTTCCAGTTATCAACACTTTGATTTCACTGAAAAATAATGGAAGAATTGGTTATATGTCACTCTTGAATACCGTGAAACTTTTATTTATGTGTTACATGGAATGGTGGAAGTTGTATTTGCCTTATCTTTATCATGTAGTTAGACTCACTTGATGACTCTGAATATCAATGCACTTCAAGTCAAGTCTTTGAAAAATTTTGGGTAGACATTGGAGTCTTTTAATATTTAAATTCAACAAAAACTTCTAACCACTTAAATTAAGAATTTGTTCCTCATTCAAAGTGGCTCATGGAGTGACGTGACATGGAAAAGAAAACGATAGGTGTTTGTTTAACCATTTTAAATTTTGGGATTTTATTTTTTTAATGAAATATATTTTGCCCATGGTGTGACATGAAAAAAAAGTATAGTTGTTTGTTTAACCATTTTAAGTTTTTGAATTTCTTTTTTAAATTCGGTGAACTAATTCTTATCCTTGTCCTTTTAAATTGTAGGCACCTTTTATAAGAAAAAAAAATATAGCAAAGGCTCTGAAAAAATACCTAAATAACCTGACAAATATGTTCTATGTATGGCGTAAGTACATACCTTTGTGCCTACCATAATAGAATGGCGAAAACAAAGCAACAAAGAAGGCATCAACATCAATAACAATGCTTACGACCCATCTGAAGGAGTTAGCATTGGAGCTAGGTATTTGCAGCTAGATATTTAGATAGTAATTCCCCATGGCATACAAATAGAACTCATTGAAAAGCTTGGGAACGATGTACCTTGTAGATTTGGGTGATAAAACCTTTAATACTTGCCTGATATTTGAGTTTTCGGTTATACATCAGCTTATGTGCATCTTAGAGCCATGATGGCATCAAAATTCCACCAACAATAGCTCGAGCATCATACATTTTAGGCATTCAAGAAAAAGAAGCAGAGCCAGAAACAAAGGTAAACGCAGAGGCTAGGGCAAAAGAGGGAGGGGCCAAGAATTCATTCCTTCCATAGAATTCAATTCTTTTCAGTGGTTTTGAGCAATATATTTTACCAATCAGAGATATTTACCATAAATAAAAATATAAATTTAGAGAAAATGTATATAAATAACCCACACCTCTTTCTTTTTTTTCAGAGAAAAAAAACACTATTAATATATTAGGTATATAAAGTAGTATATTAGGTAGGGAAACTATCTTGGACGCACAATAAGGTGATTGAGAGAATATCTCAACCACACACCAAACTAGGAATATATAGATTTAGCTAACTCTTATGATATAGGAACAAACTCGTTACATAGAGAGTCACAGGTTCCATAGACAAGTAGGAACTACATATTCCAACACAACCCCTTAAAGACTACTTGTCTCGATATCGATTCACGAAATCTAGTTATGGTCAATCTTAACAAAAGATGTGTCTGCAACTCAGATCCACCACAAACGGGAAAATCCCATGTGCAGAACCAACAAAAGGATATGTCGACGTCCATATAAAGGAGCAACCATCCACTAGAATGGATGGGTACCAACCGCTGCAACTGCTAGTCACATAGGATGTCCTTCGCATACATGGCTCTGTCAACCATTACCCTTGCATACATGTACTTGTATCTGCAAATCCCCTCCAAATAAGCGTTGACCACTTTGTGCTCAGTAAACTGAGACTTGTGAGAAACTAAGTTTCTCCTGTGAGTAAGGTGTTTCTGCAGACCACCTACTCCGCTGTGAGCACGAAGGCTCCTCTGTGAGCACTAAGGCTCTTATGTGCACTCGGGGCACTGTAGCCATGAAGGCTCTGTAGCCGTGAAGGCTCTAAAGCTTCTAAGCATATATACACATTATGTATTCATCCATTCAGCAATAAAAACAAAACATACAAAAAGACATAGAAGCACAAGCAAATCCATACAAATGTTAAATGCAAACATATTCATAAAAACATTTTACCATTACAAGCTACATGGATTCAATGCATCAAACAAAGATGGATCTAGGGTAGTTTAACTTCCCCTTTAAATAAGTTATATTCAACACTAATACCATGAGTTCCTGACACCATAAATAATTTTTTTCTTTTATATGGTTATTTTTATTTTGTTATTTTTTTCACGAATTAAAATATTAACATTATATTACATTACATTATGTTACACATCTCTACCATATTTTCCTTGTAATAAAAAATTCTTAGATAAAATACTCAATATCACTAATAAAATAAATTAAAAAATTAAATTTCACATAATAATTTGTTTTCATTTTGACATGATTAATGTGGACAACTCACAATATATTTTACTTTGGATCGAAGAACACAAACAATACGTACCTCATTACTAGAGCAGTGATAAACACATAAGGAATCGAAAATTGTGAGGAAGAGTGACAATGGAACCATGACCGAGAAACTGACAAGATTGCCACGATAGTGAAAAGGGTTAGGGAGCTCAAAGCTTTAATGCAATGCTCGTTGATTCGACTTGTTGGGGTGTCTTATTATGTTATCTAGTGGAGGAGTTCAAACCAAAAGCTTGAATAATACACTGTTTGGTAAGTATTATAGTTATTAGAAAAAACTAATTAGAGAAATAGAAAAAATTATAAATCTTAAATAAGTATAAAATTTAGAAGTTAGATAAGGAAACTGTACATTATTTAAAAAATATAGATAGCATAAGGCTGTGGAAACCCTACCAAAAAGTACAATTAAGTTGGTTTTAAAAGTAAAAATGAGAAGAAACGTGTTTAGGCTTATATCGATATCAACTTTTTAGGGGTTAAAAAAATTATAAACTTAAATATATATATATATATATATATATATATATATATATATATAAGATATTGAATTTTTTTGTTTTGTTTTTAAATAAATATGTATGTAGCAATAGTTAAAAAAAAATATATATATTTAAAAGTTTTACAAATAAATATATATTTTTTTAAATGATAGATTACATTATCTAGAAATAGTTTATTGGAGATATCGGTGCCGAGTATTATGTAAATAATATAATTCAATATTTAAAATTTCTCATAAATCAAACCAACAAAAAAAATCACAAATTAAAATGAAATTACTATAGACTTGATTTTTCTTTTATTATAAAATTTAATTTATATTTTATAATTATCTATAATAATATTAAAACTTTCAAAAATAAATTATACAAAGTTCTTAGAATCTTGAGCACGATATAGTTGGGGTAATGTTTAGTGTTTGTAATTGGAATAACTTTAAAAAAATTTAAATAAAAAAATGGGGTTTTGTTTTAAATGTTTTGTGTATTTGCATTTATTTTTTTAATTAATAATTTAAATTTTTATAATTGTATTAATTTTTTAATTTAAGATTTAAAATTTAAAATTAATTGTTTAATTTTACTTTAAATTTTAAATTAAAGTTTAGATTAGAAAATAGATGTCCACTTACATTCAAATTATAATAATAATTAGATTATCATAAAAATAAATAAATAGTTGTACGTTATGCAAATAATAAATACTTTATTATTTATCTCTTCCATAACTCTACAACATTTGTGAATTCTGGCCACCGATCCCTATATTTAAATGAACATACCGTCTGTATATATTAAAAACAGAAAAACTTAAACGGACATATCGTTTGTATAAAAAAAATACCCCACATATAGAATGAAGAATCCACGGGACAGCAAAACAAGCTGTTAGAAAAACGACAACTGGATTATCATAAGACTGCACGGGCCACTTTGATCATCAAAATGTATCATAGAAAAATAATTATAAATCTTCGTATCATTACAACTCAGTGAATGATATACAGAAAACTCTGAGCTTCAAACGGGATTTAAAACAACTGAACCAAAAATTAAGAGAGCACTTTAATCATGAAATTGTATTTGATAAAATAAGAGTGACATGTGGTTTAGTGGTAAGTTTCGTTGGTGAAACCTATGAGATGAAGGTTCCAATCTCATTAAGTGTATGGCCTCTTGTGTCTTGGACTCCCTCATCCCACTGCGGTTTTGGACAGTCATAGACATAAGCTAAGATAATCAGGGAGCACCTGCAGCGCGGAGCAGCCGTCCAAGTCAAGAGTTTGGAGGCTCGCCAACCCGCCAAGAGAATCAGAGAGCCCCTGCAGCCCGGAGCAGCCGGCCAAGTCAAGAGTTTGGAGGTTCCTTAAATCGCCAAAGGAATCTGGTAGTGACTTGATCTCTAAACAATTCGATAACTGCAAGTAATTCAACGACTGCAGGCCACAAAATTCATCTGGCAAAGTATTCAGACCAACCGGTTCAACTGTGTTGTTGTGCAAGACAAATTTTTCCAGATATTTCAACTTCCCAAAGGACTTTGGAATATTCAGACGCCAAGCATTAATTTCCAGCGCCCTAATCTGCATAGGTGCCTGCAATTTCACATTTTCAAACTGCTTCATACTGGATGTCTATTTCTGTGAATTGTACTAGAGCAAAAGTACATTTTAAGAAAAAAACGCAAACTTTAGACAGTAAACCAAAATCAAATGATTACCTGGGATTCATCTTTCCAGATTGTTTCGAACTCCTCCCCCTTTATTTGTAAAACTCTTAAATTTTTTACTGAAATCCATGAAGGCAGGGAGGAGTACGGACAGTTAATCCAGCGGAGCCATATTAGCTGTGGTGGCTGAGCAACATTCAATATGCTTTCCACACAATCACCTTCTGCCGCAAGGAGCTGCAACCTGCTCGTGAGTTCCACAAGGCTTTTGAACTGTTGTGGAGACCATTCCGGGCCATCACTCGGAACCATGCTAACTCCACGTACCTAAAACACGATTAATCGACATTTATGCACATTATATGAAAAACTGAAAATATACAGACAATTGACACCATAACGGCATTTTGTCAAATTAGTTGAAGAATTCAAAATGTGATAACAGAATATTATTTTGAAAGTCACTCTATTAAAGCTTCAAAAAACTTACAGGTGAGGGCTGATAAATAAGGTTGTCAGTTGGACGCCAAATACGCCGCCAAGAGTCAGGAGGTTCCTTCTCCGCCAGATCTCTCCCCAGATCCCTGAGGTGGTCGTGCATTCTTATTTCATTTTTGTGGTTTACCTCAAGGAGACACCTGTTTTGTAGATTCCGAAAACTCAGCTCTCCTTCCCAGTCAGATCCGTCCCATATTCTTATCGCTGTATCCCTGTCTTTTCCTCTGAAGAAACAGGCTGTGTCTAAGAATATGTTCTTTTCTTGTTGGTCCAGACTGTCATAGCTAATCTTCAGCCTGCATCGGATATCCGTGGGAAGTACGTTGGAGATTTTGCGCAATTCGGCTTCCCAATACTTCAAATGTTTTTGACCATGCATATGCGCCCCAAACACCATGAGAGATAATGGCAACCCATCGCAGGTTTCCAAAAACAGATCAACTACTTTTTCAAAACCTACATCTGGATGAGATTGGTGAAAGGCGTGCCAGCAGAAGAGCTCTTTCGACTGTTTCGGATCCAGTCCTGTGAGCTTGTATATGGACGACTCTACAATTCCCCATCTTATAAGGACATCCTTATTACGAGAGGTAACTAAAATCAAGCTACCGGAAGGAAGGACATCATTAGCGGGTGAAAGTAATGCATTCATCTGCTGAATATGATCTACATCGTCTAAAATGATGAGAGCTTTAGAAGCTGCGAGATACCTTCCCAGCATCTCTATTCCTTCATCTCTGCTGTTTATTTGCCCATTCCATTGAGCCAAGTCCTTAAGAAGCTGACTCTGCAAGGAAATTAAGGGTTTGTCTCTAACATCAAATAAAAAACAAGATCTATTGAAATGTGATCTCCGACGGTTAAAGATTTCTTTTGCGAGGGTTGTTTTACCAATCCCGCCATGCCCCACAATTCCTATAACTCTAGTCTGGTCGCTTTGCGACTGCAAACACATTTCCCTTTCAAAATCTTCTACTTTATGTTCCAGAGCGATTGGATATTTGGAAACGTGGAGTTTCCTTGGAAACCTTTTCAACACTGCTTCCACGACCTTTTCTAGGAGCTGCTGCTCGTCCCTAAACAATATCCAGAATGGATACGATTGCGAGTCAGAAATGGCATATAGGTATCGATCGAATAAATTAAGACTAAGACTAGGCAATTAAAGTTAGGACTAACAGCAGAGAGAGAATTGGAGTTCTTACCCATTATAAGCCTCCATGTCAAAACCGCTTATGTCTGCAAAATTAAAAAGAGCGTCCCTCCACTCTTTGATATTATCGGAGTCATATCGCCGCCTCTTTTGACCAGTTTGACGGTCGCTTGTTTTCTTCTCTTCAAGCTGGCGCAGGGATCGAGCATACACACCATTTTCGCGCTGCGTCCACCGAAGTTCTGATGGCAAGACACGGTAGAAGACCGGAATGATAGGTTTTTCGGACTTCAACATCAACACGAGTTCTCTTAAACACCACTCCGATTCTGCATATCTGGGAGAGAAAATCGCTATGTGAACAGAGGCTGTTCGAATAGCGCCTTCGATTTGAGAAGTCAAGCCATCTCCCTCTCGCAATTCATGAACGTCCAAAAATGCTCTTAGGCCGTGTTTGCAAAGGCGATTGTAGAGATCGGTGGCAAAGGGTTTTTTGGAATCAGGGCCGCGATGATTAAGAAAGAAATCATACACATTGTAGTTTTTGTTGGCATAAGAGGTGGATGAAGATGCCATACTATCACAGATTGAAATTACAAGATGGTCTCGTTGTTTCTCTCTGTTTCTCAATACTTGCAGAACAAAACCACTCTAAAATCTGTTAGGCTTGTGGGTTTCTTATATCTCTCAGCTCACAGAGTCCTCCCTTTACATTGAACGAAATTTATGACCTCTTTCCGGTTGTGAAACCATGACCTGTGGTTTGGTCTGGACAAACCTTTTTCTTGCCGTGGTCAAAGACGCGTCTGACAAATACCATGGATAACGACTGTCATAAAGAGTCAAGACGCGTCATAGTTTACACATAAAGCATTCTTCCCGAGAAATCCTTTTCTGTGTGTTATAAGTCGTTTATTTTAAGAAAAACTTAAAGTTAATTATTTTATGAAAAAGTGGAAGGAAAATGAGGAGGGAAGTGGTTTGAAATTTCATTTCAGAGAAGTCGTGATGCATTCAGCATCTCACCACCACCGACCTTCAGCGCACCGACCACCTTTAGTGGATCCGTCACGGATTGAGTAGAAATCACATATTTCAAAAGTGGATTCCATTGGTCGTTTCTTGTCCTATTATGGAGAACAAGTACCATGGATTGACATAAAGATGAGCATAAATTATTTTGATGTGACATAAAGATGAGCACTAGTGTTGTACTTTTATGTGTAGGATGATACGTCAATGTTTTTTTTATCAAGGGTTAAGATTTTAATTTAAGAAATATTAATTTTTTTTTTCTGAAATTTGAAATTTAAAATACAATGGTTTTATTAAATAAATCTTATTTTTGCTTACTATTGAATTTATTATTTTATTTGTCTACGTGGCTTGTATTCATCTGAAATTTAAAATATAGTAGTTTTAGTAAATAAATCTTAACTTTGCTTACCCTTAAATTTATTTATTTTGTTTATTTTTTATTTTTTTATGAAAAGTATAAGGTAAAAAACGTAAGTCTATTTCGAAGTTTAGATCTTTCTTTTAAATCACTTACAAATCATTTCAAGTAGTATAACTTTTTTTAATAATTATTTTTAAATCACTTACCAATCATTTCAAATAGTATAATTTTTTTTATTATTTGTTATTTGTTATTTATTATATTTTTTAAAAACTGATGTTTTTATTCTAATAATCATATTATTAAATAAATCCAATTTCAATATTAAATCACATTATGAAAATGAACATTTGTATGATAGGTTTTCTATATATAATGCATTTTTAAATGATTAAGTTTTCTAGACATATCATAGTTTTGTTTAAGAATGAACCTCAAAAGTTGTGAAAACCAAACCACTATGCCGAGTGTTAGACTACACCCTGTCAATTGAGTTAAAGCAATATTATCTTCAAATTCAAGTTTCTTCTTCATACTTATTAAATTAAAACCAAATATTCATTGAATTGCAATAATTTTCAAATTTTTAATATTCAATTTTCTTAATCATCTTACCTAAGATATTTCATTATGTAATTAACAAATAAATAATAATACAAAATTATTTGAATGATGGGAAAAATATTTCATTCTTCAATAACCAAACATAAATAGATAATTTACACAATTATTTGAATAATGTGTATTCAAAAAATATTTTTGGCCTCTAAATTTTTATTTGAATAATAGGAAAAAGAGTATTTTTGGCCTCCAAATTTTAATCATAGAATATGTTTTATAAATAATAAAAGTAATTTTTTACTTAATATGTATAAGCAATTATTTTATAAATATATTTTATTAGTTGAAGATTATAAATTTTTGGATTAAATTTTTTAACTTGATAATAGAGAATAAAGTATTTAATTAATGTCTATCTATTATTTACATGGTTAGAAATGCACAAATTCTCTGCTATGCAAGAAAACTAAGTTTCTCTCACACATTGTTCCAAAAAAATTCCAAATATGCTTTATTTGGTAAGGATTGATTATAAATTTTTAAGTTAGGTTTTGTGATAAAATGATAATTAAGCATCTTATTAATGTCCACTTATCAAATTGGAATGTTGCAGATGCGTTGAATCCATTTTATGGTAGGACACTAACTTTAAGAGGTTAAACACCTTTCCTCACACACATACATAATGGTTTTATTGAAGTTTCAAGTGAATCCCAAGTCCACCCCTTCCTATTTTGCAAAATGGTAGGACCGGATGCGATGACATCGCAAAAAGGCTTGATAGATTTTTGGTCCACGAAAATATAATAGAGGATCGTGGTTTGATGTGTTCATGGGTTGCAACATCACAATTGTCTGATCATGTTCCTATTTTTCTACAATGGAGGGACGAGTCTTCCTCGAAGGGCATCCCTTTCAAATTTAACCACTATTGGCTTAAGGATCCTGATTTTGTCCAACTAGTCCATGAGGAATGGTCAAAAATACATTTTAATAAGGGGTGTTCATTAATGGAGGGGGTTTGTTAGAAAGTAAGCAGGATTAAAATGAAAGTTCATCGATGTATCAAGGAAAAAAAAGAGGTCTCATTAAGAAATTGCGAGAGATTGTGTATAAATTATCGAAGTTGGTTGATCGTAATAGGCCATAATATTTTGATAAGGCCATAAAAACAAAAAATTGGATAGGGGGGGTTGTAAGCTTATGATCCATATTAGACTCCCAAGGAATTCATACATATATTAGAAGTTGAACATTGAAAAAATAAAAAAAAAAAAAAAAAAATTAACATTTTACTTAAATTTTTTAATGAAGGGCATACTTAGTTTACCATTTTAATTGAAACACAATTATTTTTTGCAAATATTCATCATGTAAAAGTTGTATAAAAATATATCTTTCAACATAAAATTAAACTTTACCCTTCAAATTTTATCGTTACTCGCAAGTGTTCTAAAATCACAATACACACTAAAAAAATAAAAGTATAGAAGATTTGTAAATTGTATATAGGAAATTAGAGTTTGTATTACATTCCATATTAAACAAAGAGATAGAGATATGTATGTTTAATGTTACAATCAATGGCCTTAACGTAGGTTGTGAGTGCTATAAAATCACAACGACTTTAAAAAGATAAATGTAAGTGTCAAGTTCATAATTATCACTTGTACTAAATGTCATATTGAAGAAAGAGACACTCTCATACAGTCTTAAAGTTTGATTATCAAAATCTTGGTCATAGGATGTTTTGGCCATAGTATGTGTAAAACTTGTTCATTAGGGGCTCAAGATACCAATGTCTATTTGAGACCCATATGTCATATGCATGAACAAAATATTGTCTTGTATATAAGACACATCATGACATATTATCTCACATCATGTATGAAACACCATGACATACATTATTGTCTCATGTACAATAGACAACATAGCATATGGTCATGTCTCATGTACAATATACAACATAAATATGGGTGTCACGCATCAGGCAAACCATAACCTGCAATTAAGTATATCCTATGATGTGCCTATGTGGTTATCATTTGCTACACATAATCATACAAGGATGCACAAATTTTGACATGCACATAAATTCCACACTACTTAAAGTTGAAATAAACTAGATTTAACATTATCATTTTTTAACAAGAAGTAATTTAAATTTATACATGCATTTTGACATTTGAATAATTTTCAAAATATTTTTACGATCATAAATAACTTGATTCCTAAAGGAGAATACTTCAAATACATTTAGCATGTGATGATTTACCACCACCCCACATTGATATCATGTCATTACCATACAAACTTCACCTTAGGGCTACCGATTCTTGCTTTGCCAGATATCACAATTTGTCTTTTGACGAGGACGACTATAAGAGAATTTAAAGTTACAATCTAAGACAAGCTTTCCAGCTTAGAGTTAATCCTCAACTAGTTGTTAAAACACATCATAATGTAAACTCAATTCATGAGTTATTAATGGTAGGACCAATGGTCCCAAAAGGAAGGAGCTAAAATTGAAATATTTAACAATATTAATGGGAGGGTGAATCAATATTAACATTAATTTTAACTTCAAAAACTTTTGGATGCATCCACACACACACACACACACACACACACACATATATATAAAGAGTAAAATAAAATTTATTGACACCAACTGAAAGGAAGCACCAACTCCCTGGTTTATCAACACCAACTAAAAGGAGGCATCATCTCCCTCATTTATCAGCAATGACTAAAAGGAAGCACCAACTCCCTAATTTATCAGCACCAACTCCCCGATTTATTAGCACCAACTTCCTAATTTTGTCAACAAAAATTCCTTGATTTATCAACCCCAAATCTTGTACGGGAGTAAATATTAATTAAATAAAGTCTTCCCTCGTAGCAACTCCTCCTTTTTCCTTCACGCAAGCATTTATTTTCCCAAAAATGAACTTCTTAGCAACATAACTTCCCTCAACAAATGATCCTTGAACTAAACTTCCTTATAAGTAGAACTCAACCTCAACAGTCCCCACACTAGAATTGAAAACTTCAAAAGGTGTGACAAAAATGCTTCCCCACAAATTCTCTCTAAATCAACTCCTCTTCACTTTTGGGTCATGAGATATGAACCTTAGAATTCCTTATTTTATTCATTTTTTTAATAGATACATATTTCCTTGGAAAAATGACTTGAAATGCTCCTTCTCATGCCTATTTATAATGTATTCAGGGTCTAGACTAGGATGACTTGTCCACTGGCTTGGCTGACATGTCCATTGGCTAGACTGGCTTGTGCAACTGGTAGAATGTATAATGAATATTTGAAAAATCATTTCTTCTCAACCATGAGGAGTTAGAGGGAATTCCATATACCATTGGAAAGGTCTTAGAATAATATTTCCAACCATATATGTTATGTTTCAATTTGATCTACGTAAATGAAGTAAAAATGAATTCAAATATTGTGGGGTGTGGAGCCTGATTATCTTCTTTATTTTGTATCATAGTGTTGGACCCCTGTTATTAATGGGGCGGCAACGCCGCCCGTAATTAAATGCTGCCTGGGGGGTCCAGGGGGGTCAATCTAGGCCGTTCATTAGGTGGATTCTCTGACTGTAGAAGTTATGTTTAATTTAGGGTTTTTTTCCCTAGAAGGAAACCACTCGTTTTGTATGAGGGTATTGTATTGCGGTTGTGTATTGTATGTATATTCTCAGAGCGATAAACAGATAGGGAGAATGTGAGAGAGAATAGAGGATATTACAACAGATCTGCTGTAGGTTGTCTCTCTTCATTTTGTTGGATAATATAAAGGAAGGACTGGTTGTTCGGGGTGGATGTAGCCCAAATTGGGTGAACCACGTATATCTGTGTCTCTCTGGTTTTTTCTGTTTTATGTGTTTGTGTTTTCCGCATATTTTATGTGTTGCATTGCTCTGTAATATATAATTTCTAACAAATATAGGGTATCCAAAAATGACATCAAAAATCGGAAAATGATCTCTCCTCAACCATGAGGAGTTAGGGGGAGTGCCATATACCATTAGAAAGGTCTCGAAATAATATTTCCAACCATATATGTTATGATTACATTTGAATTATATAAACGAAGTAGATACATTCAAATATAGGGTATCTAAATGGGGCATAAAAAATCCAAAAATAACATTTCGAAATATGTTATTTGAATATGTAACTTTCTCTTTCATTTTGACAACCTTTGAAAACGATGAAAACTTCTTTTAACAATCTCCCCCTTTTTCATTAATGGCAACCATCACACTCCCCCACTGATCACGCTCCCATTGTCTTCCCCCTTTGACATCAATAGCAAAGGGTAACTCCCCTTGACATTGTCTCTACCCTTATCTTTCTTCGATAAATATTGTGCAAATCAATTTGGAGCAGAAATTACTCCCAATTTTTATCCGATATATACAAATGTCTCTCTTGGAAGTGGTTTGATGAAGATGTCTCCAATTTTTTCCTTTGTCTCAACACACTCTAGCTTGATATTATTTTCTATGACTTGTTTCCTTAGAAAGTGAAACTTAGTAAGAATATTCTTGGTCTTGGAATGCATCATTGAATTCTTGGAGATGTTTATTGCATTGAGATTGTCACAAAGTATCAAAATAGGCTCATCATATTTTACTTTTATGTCTTGCAAGTCTTGCCTCATCCAAAGGACCTTAATACAACATGTTGATACTGCAATATATTTTTCTTCTGATGTAAAGAAGGATTATGAAGATTTCTTCTTCTCAACAAGGATGTTAAACAATCTCCCAAGTAGAAGGTTGCTCCACTTGTACTTTTTTGTCATCCATACTTCCTTCCCAATTTGAATCTATGTAAGCTACCATTGTCAATTCCTTTTCTTTCACATACCATAACCCAAATTTTGTTGTTCGTTTGGGATATCTTAAGATCATTTTCACTACCAAAACATGAGTTTCCTTCGACGTTGCTTGAAATATTGCAACCTGTCTAACTACTTGCATTGCATTTGGTCTTAAAGCTACCACATAGAGTAGGCTACCAATCATTGATCCATAAAGTCTTTGATCCACTTCCCTGGATTCATCTTCTTTTCTCAACTCACATCCGGTGACCATAGGAGTGATCACATGTTTGCAATATTCCATTTGAACTTATTCAACATTTTTTTGATGTAATTTGTTTGAGAGATGAAAATGGCTCCATATAACTGAGATATCTGGAGTCCCAAAAAGAAATTCAACTCCCCAAGAAAATACATTTAAAATTAATTATGCATATATTTTGCAAAGTTGCAACTTAATCTATCATCATTACTTCCAGAGATGATTTCAACAATGTATACTTCAATGATTATTATATTGTATTGATGTTCCTTTATGTACATATTACTGTCTACATTTCCCTTTCTGAATCATTTTTTCTACAAACACATGTCCAATATATAGTACCAAGCTCTAGGAGCTTGCTTAAGTCCATACAAGGCTTTCTTCAATCTATAAACATAGCCTTCATCTTTTGATAATAGGAATCCTTATGGTTGTTTTGTTTATACTTCTTCTTCTATATCCCCCATTGAGAAAGGCTAATTTTACATCCATCTGACAAAATTTGATTCTTTTGGAGATTGCATAAGGCAATAACATTATAATTGCTTCAATTTTGGCCACTGGAGCAAATTTTTTTCAAATTCTATCCCTTCAACTTGGGAACATATTTTACAAACTAGCCTTGCTTTGTTTCTGGTGACCTTTACATCTTCATTTAGATTGTTTCTGACGACCCATTTTGTACCAATAACATTTTTGTTCTTAGGTCTTGGAACAAATTCCCATGTCTTATTCTTCTCAATTTGATTTATTTCTTCTTCCATGGCCTTGATCCAATGTTCATCATTTATAGCTTCCTCAAAGCTACTTGTTTCAATTGTGCACAATAGTGATAGATGTGCTCCATCTGATGTTTGTGCTTGTTTTTTTTCTTTTGTTTTGTACTCCAACACTCTTATCCCCAATGATTTTTTTTATAGTGGATGATTCTTCAAATACGAGCGTTTAGGCATCTTGGAAGGTGTTTAAAAATATTTTTGATTACTTGCTTATTAGTGTTTTGCCTCTAGTTGATTCTCTCCTTGGTGTTCCTCTTCTTATTTTTCTTCATCTTGCTTTAGTTCTTCCTCTTCTTGTTCTTCAAATATGTGTGGATTTTTTCTTTCCTTCTTTGTCTTCAACAATTTTGTTTCATCAATTTTCACATTAATGATTTATACTATCTTGTCTGAGTGTAGGATTGTAGCACTTGCATTCTTTGATTTTACATGAGTACCCAACAAGTATTCCTTCGTGTTTACCGGAGCCAAACTTTCCTTACTTTTAGTCATCCCTCTTTATGTAAAATTCGCTCCCAAATATTCTGAAATGCTTGACATTAACCCTTCTTACCTCCCACATTTCATAGGGATTTTTTTTTTTGTTGCTTCTAAGAAATGCTCTGTTAAAAATGTGAACAATTGTATGTATTGTTTGTACCCAAAATATATTACTTAGCTTGAATTCGTGCAACATAGGTCTAGCCATCTCTTCCACCATTTTGTTATTTCTTTCAACCACTCCATTTTGATGAGGAGTTCAAGCTGTTGAGAAGTGGTTTCTTATTCCATGTTCTTCACAATTGTCATTGAATTTATTTGAAGTAAATTCTCCTCCATTATCTAATCTCAAGAATTTGAGTTTCAAATCAGTTTCATTTTCAAAAAGTTCCTTGAATATTATGAATTTTTCAAAATATTCTTATTTATTTTTAAGAAAAGAAACCCAAGTCATCCTTTTGTAATCATCAACAAGCAACATGGAGTATCGTTCTTCATCTAGTCCTTTAATTTTTGTTGGCCCACATAAATTAGTATGTACAAGTTCCAATGATTATGTTGTGAAATGTTCCTTAGTTTTGAACTGAACTCTTATTTGTTTTCCATGTTGACATTGCTTACACATAGTATTTGAAGGTTTTGTAATTTCAGGAATATCCCTTTAAACTTCCTTCTTACTATTCTTGAAAACATTGTCAAAGTGTATATGCCCTAATATCGTATGCCAAATCCAACTTTCATCTTCCTTTTCCAGGCAACATATTTTCTTTCCAATCCCATTTAGAATGTATATGTTGTTTGGAGTTCTTATTGTTATTACAACCAATTTCCCTAATCTTTCTTTCCTGATTTCACATTATTTTGAATTGAATAGAAGTGTGTGTCCTTGATCCCAAATTTGGATAACACTTAGTTGATTATGCTTCATATCTTCAACAATTAAAATAGTTTCTACAACCACATATTTACTGGCAAGGCTAAATGTGCATTTCCCTATAATTTTAGGAGAGATATCATTCCCATAAGTGACAAATCCATCTTTTCTTTCTTCAATATTACAAATATGTTTTTGTCTCTATTCATATCTTTGAGCATCCACTATCAATATACCATTGACTTCTTTTTATTTGGGCTTGTAGAGAAATCCCACATTCCTAAACCTTCAACTATTCTTATTTCTTTTTCCAAGTTATTGGTTGTTCCCTCATATGGGGGACATGAAGCTGCCTTATTTATTTTGAATGAACTATAAAATTGCTTCTACAATTTATTGTTGTGTGTCCAAAATTGTTGCATTTGTAACACTTAGTTTCATAACTAAGACCCAAAAATGTTATAATTTATGTTGAGAATATCACGTGGTTTTTATCATAACTGCCTTCATAGTATTTCTTGGTAACTTCATAGCTATTTCTTGTACTTCTACCTCTTGCATAGAATCTATAATTTATTTCCATATACCCAAAATTATTACAGTAATAACACATTCCAAGTAAAGTATTGTGGTACCTGATTGTAGGTGGTCTTCTTGATGGTGTTGTCCTTCTGAAGCCATGATCTTCTTCATCGTTGGTTGTTGTGTGTTCTCCTTTAGTGGCTTGTATTATTCATTCTTGATAGGACCCTTTAGTGCATCTACGTAACTTCCTCACTTTGCTTCATTTTTTGTCATATTAGAGCTTGAACATTTATTAATATTGTTTTTTTTATATCCTAGTTCATACTTTTCATTGAAGGGTTTTAGGTTGTCGGTGATTTCATCTAGTATTCTAATAATATTTTCAAAGATATACTTGATATCCTTCTTCTATAGTTCCTTCCTCAAGGATATTATATCAACTTCTAGATCCTTGGTTATTCTCTCCTTCTCTTCCAATTGTCTCTTAAGTGTCTCTTCAATCACTTTGGCTTCTTTTAACTGTATTTTCAGATTTATGATAGTTTGCTCAGTCTCTCTTGATTTCCTATTAGGGCTTTAAAACCATTCCTTTAATTTCTTCACCTCTTCCTTGAGTATGAGATTTTTTTTTATTGTTCTTCCAAGATCTCTTAAGGCACTATCCAATTTTGCCTCAAGATCCACTTCTCCTTCTTCTTCGTAATTTCATTCATAATATTTATGAGTTTCATTATGAGTATCTAATGCCACGAAGAGAACTCTATCAAAATCATTGTCACTACCATCATATTTATCAAATGAACTACTACCTTCTTTTGAATAGAGACTTTTATTCTTCAAGAGTTTTACCTTGTTCTTTCCTTTGTTTATTTTCTTATATTTATTTTCTTTCTTATAAATTTCTTCTTCATCACCATACAACCCCTTTGAAAAAGGACAATTAGAAGCAAAATGACTAATTCTACCACATTCAAAACATTTTAAAATAATTTTACCTTTAGTTTTGCTAGTTCCTCTTTTCAACTTTCTCATAAATTTGGCTTCTTCTTCAAAGTATTAATCATCACTACAATTAGAGCTAATTTTTTTATTTTTTCTTGATCTTCCTTGTCTTATTGGAGCCTTGAAAGTTTCTTCCCTTTTGGATGTATTTTCTTAATTTGTCCTAATTTCATATGTTGTAAGAATTCCATGTAACTCATCCATGCTCAACTTAGCTAGTTCTTGTCTTTCTTCTAAAGTTGATATTTTAGAATAAAATCTCATTGAGAGAGATCTTAGTATCTTTTGAAAAATGAATCTATGTGCAATCTTCTCTCCCAATCCTCTCATAGTATTCATTATCTCATCAACCCAAAGAAAGTAAGTTGCAATCCTTCACCTTCAGGTGTTCAAGTTGTTTCGATAAGTTTAAAGCTTGGACCCTTTGACCTTTTCATCTCCTTCATGCATATTATTGAGCTTGTCCCAAATTTCCTTTGTTGATTCACAATGCATAAACTTTTTCAACACTACTTCCACGACCTTTTCTAGGAGCTACTGCCCATCCCTAAACTATATCTAGAGTAGAATTGTGAGTCAGAAATGACATATAAGTAATCCAATAAATTAAATCTAAGACTAGCAAATTAAAGTTAAGACTGACAAAGAATTGGCGTTTAGTTCTCACCCATTATAAGATTCTAGGTGAAGACCGCTTATGTCTACAACATTTACAAGAGCGTCCTTCCACTCTTTAATAATTTTGGGGTCATATCGCGGCTTTTTTTTACCAGTTTGACGGTCGATTGTTTTCTTCTCTAATTCGAGCTCGTGCAGGGATCGAGCATACACTCCATTTTCGCCCCTTGTGAAGCAGAGCATGTAGGGAACCCAAGGGAGCACTCATAGGACTTTATCATAGAGTCCCCCTGCGTCCACCAAAGTTCTGATGGCAAGACACTGTAGAAGGCCAGAATGATAGGTGCCGCCGAGTTCAATATCAAGACAAGCTCCTTCAAACCTACTGATTCAACATACTTAGGAGAGAAAATAGCTATGTGAATGGAGGCTCTTCAGATAGCACCTTAGATTTGAGTAACTAAGCGATCTCCCTCTTGTAATTCCTGTTGGTCCAGGAACACTCGCAATCCATGCTTGGTGAGGCGATCAGAGGGATAGGTGGCCAATGTTGTCTTGGAGTTAATAAACACATCGTACACATAGGAGGATTTGTTGTTGGCATACGAGGTGGATGCAAAGGTGGAGGAGGATGCCATATTACCACAATATTGGAATTTTATGATGGTCTGGTTGCTCTCAGAACAACTGCAAAATGGCTACCAGAATGACCCAAAGTTACGACTAGTTCACTTGGCCTTAGTTGCGCTATTTCTCACAGCGGATGACCCCAAGTTACAACTAGTTCATGTTGGAATTTCTGAGTATTCCAAAACACACAGAGGAATAAAATAATTCCTCCTCTCAACATAGAGATAAAAAAAAACTTGTTGGACAGAGATGGCACACAAGAAACTATTTCATTAAACTTAAAAATCTATTACAAACTGATTCTTCCTCCTCAGAGGGATTATAAAAATGAAACTGCTTCACACGTAGTGTCCTCAAATACCTCTTTGTCTCTTACAAAAATTTGCACACACAGTGCTTCATGCAGCTCTTCTGCCTCTGCTGGCTTTTTCATATAACACACAGTCAACTCATTAGCCTTCGGGCTTTTTTCCTTTTATATGGCGCAACGTATTAACAAAAAAAAATTAAAACAAACTATTGAACTTGTATATATATTATAAAATTGAAAGTTTATAATATATATACATTAACTGTATATATATATATATATATATATATATATATATCCAAATTCAAAAGACTTTTCATCGCGGTGTTAAATAAAACATAAGGAAAAACATTATAACAATGTTTTGAAACCATTATCATATGCCACATAAAAAAATTTTAAACCAATGTTTTAAACGTTTGTCGTGGAACTCAAATCCAGAATTAAACTCCATTTCAACAAATTATCGCGTACCAATTCTCCTTGCTGACGTCAGGGCCCAAACCCACGCGATCGCGATCTAATTGGTCAGTGGTGGGACCCTCGGACTTCAACACAAAAACTGAAATCGGTTTCATAAAATTATCGCGTAACAAATGGACTCCATGACCTAAGCACCAAAACTGCACGATAAGCTCTGATTGGTCCACGCATATTGTGACTTGGCAGTGTGTCCATTTCTTTGCGTTGGTGAAAGGACTAGTGACGAGGCTCAAAACTTACGCAATCAAAACATGATTAGCTCCCCAGATGGTGATGTGGACTATGGGCTCCACAGCTACGTGGCCCATTCAAATAAAAAATAAATGGCGGTTAAACAAACGACTGTTGGTTGGTGAGGTTATGAAGGCACGGGGGTTGCGTGGTTCAAAACCACGAAATTTAAATGTGAAACGCAGAACAATGGCTACGGCCTTTTACGAAAATTTAATTTCAAGCTTTCAATATGCTGTGGCATGGAGGCAAACAAAAAAAACAATCACTGCTGCCCCTGCATTCTTCTTCCTTCTGCACAGCAATAGTTGAATTTAAAAATTCAACACTCCCCCTTAAATTCAACTGCTAGTTTTTCTTCCATACGCAAACACTTCCTCAAATAATTAAAACTTTTCTGCCTTAATGGTTTCGTCAATATATCAGCAAACTGCTCTTCAGTTCTGCAATATTGCAAAACAATTTCCCCATTGTTTACTAGCTCCCTGATGTAGTGACACTTGGCATCAATGTGTTTCGTTCTCTTGTGAAACATTGAATTCTTTGACAATTCTATTGCTGAGCTATTATCACAATAAATTTTTGTGCCTTTTACTTGTTCATGACACAAAATCCTCAACATTCTCCTCATCTAAACTGCTTGACATACTGCTACTGTAGCTGCCACATACTCTGCCTCTGTTGTTGATAAAGACACAAATGGCTATTTCTTAGAAGCCCATGAAATGGCTCCTGAACCCATATGAAAAACATAACTAAAGGTGCTTTTCCTATCATCTATACTTCCAACCCAATCATTGTCAGTATATCCAATCAATTCAGAATTTTCTGAAGTGGTATATAAGATTCCATACCTTTTTGTTTCTTTCACATACCTGAAAATTATTTTTGCTACTTGCCAATGTACCTCCTTTGGCCTTTCCATAAATCTGGAAATTAAAATTACAACATGCATAATATGTGGCCTAGTTGCAGTCAAATACATGAGGCTGCCAACTATGCTCTTGTGCAAACTTGGATCAAAATCCTTGTTGCTGTCCTCCTTGCTCAATTTCAACCCCATCACTGTAGGAGTAATTGATGGCTTGCAATCCTGCATGTTAAATCTTTCCAAAACTTCATTTACATATTTAGCTTGAGAGATAAAAATCTTATTTTCATTTTTCTCTACTTCTATTCCTAAG
This sequence comes from Pinus albicaulis, assembly GCA_034641835.2. Classification (NCBI taxonomy): domain Eukaryota; kingdom Viridiplantae; phylum Streptophyta; class Pinopsida; order Pinales; family Pinaceae; genus Pinus; species Pinus albicaulis. The sequence continues at coordinate 1,358,228,383 of CM076570.1, forward strand.
AAGTATTTCAGCAATCCCATATCAGTCATCTCAAATTCATCCTTCATGACTGATTTAAAATTCTCAATGAGGTAAGCATCATTACCTGTAAAGATCACACCATCAACATATAAAACAACAATCAGCATGTTACCATCTTTCTCTTTGATGTATAATGTGGGTTCTCCTTCACATTTCTCAAACCCATTTTCCAGTAGATAAGCATCTATCCTACTGTACCATGCTCTTGGTGCTTGTTTCATCCCATAAATAACTTTCTTCAATCTGTAAACTTTGTGCTCTTAGCCTTCTTTCTCATATATTAGAGGTTGTTCAACATAAACCTCTTCCATCAATACTCCATTTAGGAATGATGATTTCACAACCATTTGGTAAACCTTCCACTTGTGTTGTGCTACTATGGACAACGCTGTTCTTACTATTTCCATTCTTGCAATCAGTGCAAATGTTTCTTCATAATCTCTTCCTTGTTGCTACTTGTAGCCTTTGAAAACAAGTCTGGCCTTGTGCCTTTCAATCTTACCTTCAACATTTCTTTTGGTCTTGTAGACCCATTTCACTCCAATCACTTCTTTGCCCTTTGGGAGATCAACCAATTCCCATGTTTTATTTTTCTCTATGGCATTCATTTCTTCATCCATAGTATCTATCCATTTCTTATCTTTCACTGCTTCTTCAAAATGAATAGGATCATCTACATGACAATACAATGAAAATAAAGAGTTCATACCTTCATTTGCTGCCTCTTACTCATAAATATCATTTAGACTTTTGAATCTGGTTCCTCTTTGACTTGGTGTACTTGTGCTTGTAGAGACACTCAAATCTTCTCGTTGTGGTGTGCTTGGAGAAGCACTGATATCACTTCTCAAAGGTGTTCTCATACCTGCTTGTGGTGTCCCTTGCCATCCTTGTGTTGGTGGAGGTGGTGCTGCTAATGAGGGATGCATTTCAACCATCTCTTCCTCATTATCATCATGAGACAAACAAATCTTCACATTCACTGTTTTCTCAATGCTTCCATTCTAAGCTTCTTCTTCAATGAATTGCACATCTCTGCTTATAACAAACTTCTTGGTGGATGGGTTATACAACCTGTATGCCTTGGATACTTCACTGTATCCAATAAATATGCACTTCTCCCCCTTACTGTCCAACTTCTTTCTTAGCTGATTTGGAATGTGTGCATAAGCCACACAACCAAAAACTCTCATGTGGGTGACACCTTGTTCTATGCCACTCCATGCTTCTTCAGGAACTCTGTTCATTACAGCTTTGGTTGGGCATCTATTCAAGATGTATGCTCCACAATGTACTGCTTTAGCCCAATACTCATGTGGAAAATGTTTTGCCTTCATCATACTTCTGACCATGTCCATGATGGTTCTATTTTTCCTTTCAGCAACTCCATTTTGCTATGGTGTATACCTTGCTGTAAATCGCTTATGAATCCCATTTTCTTTGCAAAAAGCACAGAAATTCTTTTGAGATATACTCTCCTCCTCTATCAGTTCTTAATACCTTGATATGCTGTCCACTTTGTTTCTCTACAAGAGCCTTAAAGTGGCAGAATTTCTCAAACACTTCACTTTTATATTTCAACAAATACACCCATGTTTTTCTTGTGTAATCATCAATAAAATTTAGCATATTGTGGCTGCTTGCTATTGATGGTGTTTGCATTGGTCCACACAAATCTAAATGGACAATTTCTAAGGGTGCCTTTGCCCTTATGCTCTTTCCTGATGGAAAATTTTCTTTGTGTTGTTTGCCCAAGATGCAGTGTTCACAAAGGCTATCTGGTTTCTCAATCAATGGTAATCCCTTTACCATTCCTTTCCTATGCAATAAATTCAGACCTCCAAAGTTGAAATGTCCAAATCTAAAATGCCATAACTAGTTTTCATCCTTTGCTTCTCTTTGGAGTGTCTCTTGTGTCACTGCTGCCATTTCATCTCCTTTCTTCAAATCTACTCTCATTTTGAGAGGGAAAATTTTGTTCCTTGTCATCTTCACTTGTGCAATGCATTGCTTGCTTAGTGGTTTATCCATGATGGTGCATACATCATCTTCAAAGAAAACATTGTACCCCTTTTGAATGAGTTGTCCAATGCTCAAGAGGTTACGCTTCATACGAGGCACATAATAAAGATCTGATATGGATATTCCTTATCCTTTCTTTGTCAAAACACTTACTATGCCTTTTCCCATGACAGAGACCTTACTGTTTGTCCCCAATGTTACTTGAGACTTTACATTTTCATCTAACATGTAAAACATAGAAATGTTTCTAGTCATATGGTTGCTACATCCTGAATCTAGAAACCATATATCTTCATTATTTTCTTCAACCATATTGCATGCTAAAAACAACTTCCCTTGACTGATATTTTCCTTAGTAAAATTAGCACTGGGTCTATTACCCATGTCGCTATGTTTCTTCCTACATTCATTGGCATAATGGCCATACTTCTTACAGTAATGACATTGGAATTGGGATTTATCATACCTTTGTCCATGTGCTTGATTTTGTCCATCTTGCTAGCTGTTGCATTGGCCTTGGTTCTGATTTTGATTGCTGCCCCTTCCATTTGCATTTTCAGGGCTATTTCTTCCTCCTATGTTTTGGCTTCTGCCTCTTCCTTTTCCTCTATAGTTTCCTCTGCATTGACCTCTTCCTCTTCCAAAGGAAATTTGGGTCTTGAAGGCATGCTCCAAAGATAAGTTTGCAGTTCTACCCAATATTTGTTCATGTGTCATCAATGATGCATGAAGCTCATCAATTGTAAACTTTGAGAGATCCTTTGTCTCTTTAATGGTTGTGACTATCACATCAAACCTTGAGGGTAACCTCCTCAATACTTTCTCCATTATCCTTCTTTCTTCAAGTGTCTCTCCATGAGACCTTATCTGGGTAACCAACCCAATCACATGTGTGAAAAATGAGTCTATGTTATCAGACTCTTTCATGCAAAGAGTTTCAAAGTCTCTCCTCAACAATTGTAGCTTTGCTGTCTTCACCTTCTCCATACCTTGATAGGTAGTCTGGAGGGTATCCCATGCATCCTTGGACCTTTTAGCTACTGCTGTCCTTGGAAATACACTTTCATGCACTGCTTGATAGAGATAGAAGAGGGCTTTTGAGTCATTCTTCTTATTGCTCTTCAGCAAATCCTTCTCTGCCTGTGTTAAGACATTAAAAGAATTTTCATCTGCTGGTTCTTCAAAACCATCTTCAACAAACACCCATAAATCTTGAGAGGAAAACAGGGCTCTCATTGTGATTTCCCAATAGTCATAGTTATTCCCATTAATCTGTGGGAGTTAAGTATTTCCAATACTCATGCTTGTGTTGGCTCCTGCCATGACTTAGAACACTGAACTATGCAACAAAAACTTGACTGTGTTTTTAAATAACCTGTCTCTCTGCTTAAGAGACAAACTCTGTCTTCAAAAATACTTCTCTTGATTGCACTTTTTTTTAGACACAAAACAAAAACTCTGTTTTTGAGAAATACCTTGCTTTTGCTGAGCCTTCACTCTGCTGGTCAAAAACTACAACAAACTTCTTCCTTCAGCTTCTTTGACAAACTTCAAAGAGCCTAGACTAGCTCTGATACCATGTTGGAATTTCTGAGTATTCCAAAACACACAGAGGAATAAAATAATTCCTCCTCTCTACACAGAGATAAAAAAAAACTTGCTGGATAGAGATGGCACACAAGAAACTATTTCATTAAACTTAAAAATCTATTACAAACTGATTCTTCCTCCTCAGAGGGATTACAAAAATGGAACTGCTTCACACATAGTGTCCTCAAATACCTCTCTGTCTCTTACAAAAATTTGCACACACAGTTCTTCACGCTGCTCTTCTGCATCTGCTGGCTTTTTCATATAACACAAAGTCAACTCATTAGACTTCGAGCTCTTTTCCTTTTATATGGCGCAACGTATTAACAAAAAAAAATTAAAACAAACTATTGAACTTATATATATATATTATAAACTTGAAAGTTTATAATATATATACATGCTTGTATATATATATATATATATATATATATATATATATATATATATATATATATATATATATATATATATATATATATATATATATATATATATATATATATATATATATATATATATATATATATATCCAAAGTCAAAAGAATTTTCATCGCGGCGTTAAATAAAACATAAGGAAAAATGTTATAACAATGTTTTGAAACCATTATCATATGCTGCATAAAAACTTTTTGAACCAATGTTTTAAACCTTTGTCGCGGAACTCAAATTCGGAATTAAACTCTATTTCAACAAATTATCGCGTACCAATTCTCCTTACTGACGTCAAGTCTCAAACCTGCGCAATCGCTATCTGATTGGTCGGTGGTGGGACCCTCGGACTTCAACACAAAAACTAAAATCGATTTCATGAAATTATCGCATAACAAATGGGCTCCATGACGTAAGCACCAAAACTGTGTGATAAGCTCTGATTGGTCGATGCGTCCTGTGACTTGGCAGTGGGTCTGGTTCTTTGCGTCAGTGAAAGGACTAGTGACGAGGCTCAAAACTTATGCGATCAAAACGTGATTAGCTCCCTGGATGGTGAGGTGGACTATGGCTTCCACAACTATGTGGCCCATTCAAATCAAAAATAAATGGAGGTTAAAAAAACAGTTGTTGGTTGGTGAGGTTATGAAGGTGCGGGGGTTGCGTGGTTTAGAACCACGAAATTTAAATGTGAAACGCAAAACAATGGCTACAACCTTTTACCAAAATTTAATTTCAGGCTTTGAATATGCTATGGCGTGGAGGCAAACAAAAAAAAAACAATCATTGTTGCCCCTTCATTCTTCGTCCTTCTGCACAGCAGTAGTTGAATTTAAAAATTCAACGGTTCACTCGGTTTTTGTTGTGTTCTGGGTCTCTCAATACTTGGCAATAAATTGAGACCAAAAGCACTCTCAAACCCGGTAGGCTTATAAGTTTCTTATCTAGCTATACAAACATAGTCCTCCCTTCTTTTTTTTCTGAGTAAGACTAATTCTATTAAGGAAAAAAACATATGGTACAAACAGAGCTTTGCAAAAAAGCAAAGTAAAGAAGCAAGGGAGCCGGAAATGATGAAATATCAACCTCGGTCCCAAAAACAACCATGGAAAAACCAGGAGGCAACAAGGTGAACTAAAAAACGGAGAGCTATGTAAAGGGGTCTACCCAGAGTGGGTAGAAACATCCATACAACACTTTTTCACTTTCTTCTTGCTAACTTTAACCCAGCCATTGTGACTTGGCTGGACAGGAACTATTTGTTGATTGTTCTCTGCTGAAGGAGAGCTCTCCTTATCTGAATCAGAGGAGGAGGGCTCGTGCGTGCGTTTCTGCGTGATCGGAGATGCCAGAGAAACCTCAGGGCCGGCCAAGGGGGAGTCCTTCGCGTGTTCAACATTTTTTTCATCTGCTTCTATTTCTTCCTCGTCCGAGCTGAAGGAGTCTATATCATCCATGGGGGGTGGGTCACATGGTTTCCAGTTCTTCGATTTGGATTTACCGTTTTTATTCTTCCCTTTGTCGAGAAGCAAAGCACAGGAGTTTTGGAGGTGTCCTGTCTGATGGCAGTGACGGCACCGGAAGGCAGTGTTCTCATAGTCCAAGGTTTGGGTCCAATGAAAGTCCCCAATTTTGAGATTGATATGATCTGGTAACCCTTTGCTGATGTCTATTTCTGCACAAATTCTGCCAAAGGTGTAAATTCCTTTCTCCCCTCGTGAGGTATCCGTGGCCAAGAAGCGACCTAAGGTATTCCCATTCCCCTGGAAGACTGCGAAGTGCCAGAGGTGCGCAGGGAGGTTTGGTAGTCTGACCCAAATGGGAATCTTGGTGATGACAGCTGTGGAAGGGTCAAAATCTGGAAACCATGGGGTGAGGAAGAGCCCCACCGATCCCCAGAACCAGGGGCCTCCGGTAAGAGCTTTCTGATAATCTTCATTGAAGGCAAGGACCACAATGAAGAAGCCTTTCGAACAAAAGAGGACCTTGTAGTATTTGGTCCAGTTGGAATGGATCCACTTGTAGAGATCTTTTGATCGAGGCCACAGTCCATTAAACCTGCAAATGAGGGCTTTTTCTGCAAACGTCTGAAATTGATCATCCAATGTTGGATGAGAGATTTCAATAGAGGGGGTTTCCTCTGATTTGTCCACCAGGAAAGGCTTGGGGACCTCAGCTGGTTGAGCGGCTCGCTTAGAGGGCTGCAAATGAAGCACATCCTTATAAGAGAAGGTAGGAGCCGCAGAGGTTTGCCCAGGATCTCCTCCTCTCAAGCGTAGGGAAAGCACAATTGAAGCATCTTTTTTTATATCATAATGGGACAGAGGCAGGGGATTCTCGAGTTGTTTACCTCTGTAGAGAAATCGCAGGAGATCTGAGGGGATCCCCAAACTGAGTTCGAGATCTTGCAGAAGATCCTGCACCAGGTCCGTGGCTTGTACCCAGAGCATCTTTGTTCCCCCGGTTAAAAGGGAGATCTGGATCTGGTAAGCAGAAGAAGAAGAGTCTGAAAACTGATGCTCTTTGCTTCAAACCTTCTGCTAAGCTATGCATGTTCCTTGTGTCCCGAGACCCAGAAGGCTGTTGGCGTTGAAAACCTCTGGGTGAAGAATAAAGCGCTCCAGGGGTAGTCTTCGATCCCATTGGCCCTGAAGGGCGTGCCTCCTTGCTGCAGGATCTTTGCAAGCAGGGTTAGCCTCATGAGCCGCAGTTTGAGCACAGAAGGCAGCCGAGTGGGAGGGCCCGGTCTGCGGCCAGATCAACGTCGGGCAAGAGAAGCCATTAGCGGCGGCGGCAAAGAGACCCGCTGGATCTTCTCGCTCTATTTTTGTGTCTGCGACAATGGGAGAGCCGAACAAGGCTGTTGTTAAGTCGGCGGCGGAGGGAGAGCCAAACAGGGCCAAGGTTGAGACGGCAGTGGCGGCCTCCAGGCGAGCAAAGAGAACCCTAGCGTATTCCATCTCGTTCGTCAATGCTCAGTAATCCACCACCTAATTATCAACAGAGTCCTCCCTTTACATTGAATGAAATTTTTAATTTTTTTTAAGTACTATTGTAATCGATATACTTTAAAATATGAACTATTCTGGGTATTAACTACAATTAATATAGATATTCTTTAAAAATATGAAGCGTTCCAAGTATTAACTACTATTAATATAAAGTATTAGGTAATTTTTAGCTGTCATATCACATCTGATATGCTTTAAAATATGAACCGATTAAAAACAATTAAAATAAAGTATCACATATCACATATTAAAATATGAACCGTTCATGGTATTAAAAACAATTAGTGTGCTATTTCATTGTCTATCACATATTTACAACAAGTATGACATATTTACAACAAGTTTGTTTAGCTAATAAGAAATTTGGAAGTGTTATTTGGCCTCTACTAAAGGCATCTCTGACATCATAAGTTTGTTTAGCCCATAAGAAATTTGGAGGTCATTTTTGGCCTCTACTAAAACATCTCTGACATCATAAGTTTGTTTAGCCAATAAGAAATTTGGAGGTCTTATTTGGCCTAAAAGCATCTCTGACATTATATTCAGCCTTATTTGGCTTCTACTAAAAGAATCTCATCTTTGACCTTATAAGTTTGTTTGGTCAATAAGAAATTTGAAGGTCTTATTCTAGTAAAGACATTTCTAACATCATATTCACTCATACCTTAACTCATATTTATCTTATTTTAGTTAAAAGATGTACTTCATGAATAATTTTTAATAGAGAAATTGGGTCAACATTGTCGTACCTCTCAAAAATGGATTCCAAACACCGAACTACCCAGAATACATTTATCTTGACATTTTAGCTTTGATTTATGATTTGAGTATGTGAATTTTAATTCACAATGTTATTGCCAATAAACAAGGCACACTTCTGGATCTTTTGTTTTAGGTAGTCAATTTATATCAGTAATTTTGAGCGTATCACAAATTGTTGCCCAAAATACATTTATCTTGACATTTTAGCTTTGATTTGTGATTTGAATATGTGAATTTTAATTCACAATGTTATTGCCAATAAACAAGGCACACTTCTGGATCTTTTGTTTTAGGTAGTCAATTTATATCAGTAATTTTGAGCGTATCACAAATTGTTGCCCAAAATACATTTATCTTGACATTTTAGCTTTGATTTGTGATTTGAATATGTGAATTTTAATTCACAATGTTATTGCCAATAAACAAGGCACACTTCTGGATCTTTTGTTTTAGGTAGTCAATTTATATCAGTAATTTTGAGCGTATCACAAATTGTTGCCCAAAATACATTTATCTTGACATTTTAGCTTTGATTTGTGATTTGAATATGTGAATTTTAATTCATAATGTTATTGCCAATAGACAAGGCACACTTCTGGATCTTTTGCTTTAGGTAGTCAATTTATATTAGTAATTTTGAGCGTATCACAAATTGTTGCCCATAATACATTTATCTTGACATTTTAGCTTTGATTTATGATTTGAGTATGTGAATTTTACTTCATAATGTTATTGCCAATAGACAAGGCACACTTCTGGATCTTTTGTTTTAGGTTGTCAATTTATATCAGTAATTTTGAGCGTATCACAAATTGTTGCCCAAAATACATTTATCTTGACATTTTAGCTTTGATTTGTGATTTGAGTATGTGAATTTTAATTCACAATGTTATTGCCAATAGACAAGGCACATTTCTATATCTTTTGCTTTAGGTAGTCAATTTATATCAATAATTTTGAGCAACGATATGCTATTTTTGGAAAAATAAAAAATAAAAATATGCCAAGAATCAATCAGAAAGGAAAGGAAGAATAAACCTTTTGACTTTTGCCATCAGCCAAGCGAGGGACGAGAGCCAGTTGGGAGCGCCTGGTCCCACGGATGGAGTGATTCCGGTTCGTTCCATGCATGCATGATGTGTGGGAGGCAGGTTGACCGTTCGTATTTCGTGAGTCACTCTTCAAGAATCTATCAGCATGCATGATGCATCGATCGATCCATCAATCCATAATCTCCCACCCAAGCTATGCTATTTTTGGCAATGCATTTTTTGTTTTAGGCATTCATGAGTTGTTCATACAATCAATAGCTGTCTGAGATTTTCTGACTCCAGACATACATAGGTGCCAAGCAAATTCTAGATGCAAAGGCATCTCAGGAGAATAATCATGTAGATCAATTTATTAATAGTGATGTTGCAAGTATACAGTATAATGAAGATTTTCATCCACTGATGACTTCATCTGGGTGGAGCATACAAAAGGATGATAAAACAACTCTAGAAGACCTAAAGAATTAAGGGTTTGTCTTTGTTTCTCCTCGTTTAACCATTCTGTGGCAAAATTCAAACCGTAAGGTGAGAATTTGTGGTTTGTACCGTTATAATTTTGTATGGTTAATGCAAAAGAAAACATCCAACTAAGTATTTAGTTAAAGAGGTTGAGCTGATTTCATTGACATTAAGATATATATTTTTAGTATTTACTACTAATGTTCCAATGTAGAGACAATAAAGCAGAATAAGGACTCTGCATCCAATTCTTTCTAAATAAAAATGCAATTTATCTGGTGGTATATTATAAATAAATGTATATGTGTTTATTTTTTTAGATTTTTAGCTAAGTAACAGCTAGATTCAAGCTACATTTCTGTGTTTACATCTTACATTCTTCTTTTCGAACCAAACTTATTGGAGAAATAAAGATGTCGAACAAAGCCCAAGATGCAAGAAATTGAACCTTGCCCTCTGAAAGAGAGACATGTCCAATTGCATTTTGTTATCCAAGCTTTACTTGTATCTCGCCTAGTGGGTTCGTAAACTGAATACGGTTCTAAGTGACCCTGGTAGTTGTTGAAAATATTAAAGTCACATGCAAAACCCTGTGCAGGTAGAAACAAAGTACAACAGGGGCAGCTTAGGTTGAGTGCGCACCACTGTGCATTTAACAGAGGCATGGAGAATTGTAAGGATGAATTTATGTTTTATGGGCACAACCACTTTTGCAGAGGAGCATTGAAGAAATTGTGGTTCAACCATGCAACAACAGAAGCTTTAAAAGAACAGTCTTATCGGGCCATAAAGCCCTCACCAAACAAACATAAAGAATTTTTTATTTACGCGCTAGTGTTTTTTTTTGAACTGGGCACAAAGTGTCTTGTTGATATGAAGTTCTGATGTGATGCAATGTTGTGATATCACACATCACACATCACAATGGACAATGTAAAAGCCCTCCGCAAATATGTTTACTGGCGATGCGATGTGGTCCCCACATCGCACATCGCAACATCGCAATCACCAATGTCTATGCCACCACAACCAATGTTTCCGCCGATGTATTTCTTGCGATGAGATGCGCCGATGATGATAGTGCACATCACACATCACAATCGCTCATTGCCAAAGTCTTTTGCTCATTCATCCGTTCGCCGATGTGATGTGGTCCCAATGCCAACGCATCAAACGCTACGTGGACCAATCATAGTTTATCGTGCAGGTTTTTTCCATGACGTCACTATCACATTTTTTTACGCGAAGATTTTATGAAATCCAGTTCATAAATTGTTTGAGTTCTGCGGGTCCCAACAATCAACCAATCACAAAACGTTCGCGCTGGTTTTAGGCCTGCTGATGTAGGGGCAATTTTTACGCGAAAATGTTTGCAATGCAGCTTAATATGTTTTGAAGTCTGGTTTCATTTGTTAATTAAACTTTTGATATGTTTTATTGTTGCACGGAGTATAAAGGTTTAAAAGAGCTGGACCCCACCAAAGTTAAACGCCGCCCATATCAACGGGCGAGAGCACAGCTAAACCAGATCAACGGTTTGCGGGAGCACGAGTTCTGCAGAGGTTAACAGGAGGGGGTGCCTCTGCATTTGACCAGGAAATCACACATTGACCAGAGATCAATGACTATTGTTCACTGCCGTAGCACAACATAGTTTTGTTGTACCCGTAGAGGAGTGCCTCCGCAGGGACCCACAGAGGGGTGTCAGTAATATAATTTTGTAATAAGTTTTTTTTTTTAAATTTTAAAATGTACCGCACCATATATAATGTTGAATAGCATAGTTGGTTTTGTTGTTGTTGCACAAAAGACTGTGTATTGTTTTTATGTGTAATTCCCAAAGGTAGAAAGAGAGACAGAGAGCAAAGATAACGCTGCATCTGTAGCAGCTAATCCATTGTAAAACCAGAACTTTGTTCTAAAGACAGAATCTCCATTTTGTAATAGTTTTGTTTTGTTAATGAAATAGAAAAATTTTGTGTCATCTCTGTCTAGTAGGAATTTTTTTTTGCATTCGGAGAATTTTTATTCTCCCTGTGTGTTCGGAATATTCAAAAATTCCAACAATAGTGAGCTCATAAACCTAATATAGACTCTATCTAAGATCTCTTCTTTTGTTGTTGATTATATGGTTGTTCTAATGATTTCTCTAGATATTCCAGGGACCTTCTCCAACCCTAATGCTCTAACAAGACACCTAGACTCAATGTTGATCTCTTGAGAAAGTGCTCAATATCTTCTCACTTGATCAAATATAATACAAGTTATTTTTATCAGATGTGTGGACATCCAATTTACTGATCTCAATTAGACTGACTACTTGCTCGAGAGGGTTTATTATTTTTAATATATGTAGTTGGTGCTATCCTCTTTCAACCTATAGTTATCTAGCCAAATCTAGACTGCTCAACTTGTTGAAGCTTTCCTTTTCCTTATAGTAAGGTTAATAATGTTTTCTCTATGTTTGCCATTGGAAATTTTTGTATTTGGTCCATTGAAATTAGAATGATACTAGACATCCATTCTTATGTATAGTAGAAAATAAGGGATGGAATTAAGAGATAAATTTTAAATTAAACTATATACAGCTATGGTCATGATTTGTCATGATTTTAAAAAGTAAACTTTAAATTAAATTTATGTAGAGTTAACATTTATATTTATAGTAAAACAAGAGTCATGATTTTTAAAATTAAATTTTAAATTAAACTTGTGTAGAGTTATAATTTATATTTATGGTAAAACAAGATTTGATAGAAGGAAAATTGTTTTTTTTTCTCAAAGTTTAAGGTAGTATTATATTTTTCATAAATACTTTTAAATTAAAACCACGTTTTCCAAAACAAGTGGTTTCATCACCCAATATGCATGAATTAATAAAAGTAAGTCACAAATATAGTTAGTATCACTTATTTTCCTACAAATAAGGTATTAAAAGGTGTGAAATTTAACAAGGTAAAATCTAATAAAAGTAAGTCACAAATATAGTTAGTATCACTTTTTTTCTTACCAATATGGTATTAAAAGGTGTGAAATTTAACATTGTAAAATCTACTATAGTCCTTCAATTTGTAAATAGCATTAAACATTGTTAGATTAATCTCATAAACAATACATTCATGTGATCATTGTTCTAAATACTAAAATTTCCATGTCCAAGATGATATACATTTAATTTAATCAATTTCCATAAATTTGAATTGCCTAATTATCACCAATTTTAAATTTAAGATTTAATTTGGATTTTTGGCTTGAGCCATAAGTAAATTATTACCACTTTGTTCAATTATTTCAATATGCACTTTGTAACCATATAACTGAGCAAAGGACAATGCTAAATTATTTCAATATACACTTTGTAATCATATAACTCGGTAAAGGACAATGCTAATTTTAGTTAGCAAAGTCTTGTAGAGAAGAACAAGAACAACTTTGATTGTTGCTAATGCTTGGGATTTACAATGCTTAATCAGATTAATAAAATTCACCTCTTAATGAGCAGAAAAATGTAAACAATGAAGACAATAGATTTGGTAAAAGTCTAAGAACACATGTTTATAACACAAGTTTAAAAATGACTTTTAATTGGAAAACTTGACTTTACAATGCTTAATCATATTAATAAACTTTACCTCTTAATGGGCATAAAAATATATTAATAAACTTTACCTCTTAATAAGCATAAAAATATAAACAATGAAGGCAATATGAAGGCAATATGGTTTGGTAAAAATCTAAGATATGGTTTGGTAAAAATTTAGGAACACATGTTTATAAGATAAGTTAAAAAGTGGCATTTAATTGGAAAATTTGACTTTTAATACACATAAATGTTGAAAATATATAGTTTTTAATGATTTGATGTGTGATAATTGGTTCGGATAAAAACAATATAGTTTTTAATGGTTTTAGGTGTGATAATTGGTTTTAATAAAAACAATTATATCTCTAAAAATGTTTTAGAGTTTTAGAGTCAGATAGAACTGAACAATGCCTCTAAATATGTTTATGGTTTGGTAAAAATATAAGAACAAAGGTTTATAAATAAAGTTAAAAAATGGCTTTTAATTGGAAAACTTGACATTTAATGGACATAAATGTGGAAAATATATAATTTTTAACAGTTTTAGTTCAGATAGAACTAAACAATGCCTCTAAATATGTTTATGGTTTGGTAAAAATCTAAGAAAAAAAGTTTATAAAGTAAGTTAAAAAATGGATTTTAATTGGAAAACTTGACTTTTAATGGACATAAATATTGAAAATATATAATTTTTAATGGTTTTAGGTGTGATAATTGGTTCAGATAAAAACAAGTATATCTCTAAAAATGTGGCAATGTGGTTTGCTACAAATCTACGAATGTAAGTTAAAAAATGGCTTTTAATTGGAAAATTTAACTTAATTTTAATGGTTTTAGGTGTGATAATTGGTTTAGATTAAACAATTATGTGACATTTGGATTTAATCCTTAAAATATTTCTTTTTCTATTAAAAGAGATTATGCATTTAATTTTTTTAAATGGAATTAACAAGTAAAGTTAATCTAGTAATGAACATGATTATTTTCTTTTCTTTAAATAAAGAATTGTTTATGGAATTCTTTTTTTCATAAAAACTTATGATAAAGTAATCTAATATTGTAGAGTAGTTAGGCAAAAGAAGTTAAAAGACAGTTACCTTTTCCTCTGAGGATAAATGGGAAATCCTAGTGAGGAAAAAGGGTTATGTAAAACTTGGAGGAGAGCCTAAAGGGTTCAGGCTGAGAGTTAATCTAGAGCTGGTTGGAACCAGTGGAAATGAAGTCTTAGGGTCTTAAGGTCTATTCCAGAAATAATTCTATCTAAGTCCTACTTTGGTGCGGATCACGAGGGGAGTTGAGGACGTAATCGTCTCTCTCAAGGTTGGGAGGCTATCATCAACATTCTGAAGTAAGATGATTAACTTAAGAATGTTTTAATGAAGATATGTGAATTCTTACTGTGTTATCATGGTTAGCTAAACCGATATTTCTGTAATTGAGAAAAATAAGTAAAGGATAGTAAAGACATCTGTGTGTTATTTTTCTTCAAGAAAGAATAAATGGAGGTATGTAGCAGTAAATAAGGTAACTCATTATTTCTGCACTCTGAGAGAGATTAAATCTCTTTATATCTATTTAACTGTTTATGTTAATGAAGAAAGACTGTGCTAGTGTAGAAATAGTAATAGTTTTTTTAAGAACGTAAAGCTAATAAGGTGATGGAGGGGAATCTTAGACTGTCTAGGGTGGAAACCCTAGACTATCCAGTTCGTCATCTCTTGATAAAATTACTATACACGGAATGTGGGACTTAAGAAAGAACCCAGAAACAGTGATGGTCTGGACATCAACCTGATATAGTAGTTGAATAATATTGGTAAAACTTTAAAATAGTAGTTAAATAATAATTACAGAGTAAACGAAAGAATTAAATGAACGACTGTTATGTATTACAGACCATAGCCATAGATTCGTATTGTTATTCACAATTAAAAACGTAATACAAAATGGAGAAACCTGAAGACAGGATAAAGATAACTATAATGCTATCATATTTATAAATAAGGAAATTGCATGAGTAGCATTCAACATAAGGAAATATAGGAGAACTATATGCAGGTATTCCGGTGCTATTCTGAGTATATAAACATAGCATAGAAGGCAACATACTACTTGAATGCATATATAAGTAAAGTCTACACAGTTGGCGCATAGAGAGAAAGTAGTGCTAAACAGTTACGGCCATATATATTAAAATGAGATGTAATATGGTAAAAAACATCAAGGACTATATATATATTTACCGAAAATACTTATAAAAAAACCAACGCTAAAACATTACAATTGTATCCAGTATTATGAAAAGAAACAAAGGGAAAGGTTTCCAAGTGAAACCAAAAATTATTTCAAAGTATAGAGCAGAGTGAGAAATATCCAGAATGTGATTGTGCATTCGTTATAGGTACTGGAAAACCTCTATCATCTATAAATTTACACTTTAAGCCATTCAAAGGCTGAATAAACCCTTACACCGGTTAATCAAAATATGGAACCCAGAGCCCTAAGGGATTCATTTGAAAATCATTATTTAACACAGGGTTTATACCCTGAAAAACCTGAGAAGCTTCAAGTAAATAAATTCATTTAAGGAACCCTTGGTACCTGTATGTAGAAGAGGAGAAAAGATTTAGTAACTGAAGCAGTAATGGCCGAGGGGAACACCATGCAAATATGAGGATGCGAGGTCCATGAAAAACTATCTGAAATAACAAGAAAGAAAGAACCATGGTTAGGGTTTGTAAAATAAAAGTCCTGCGGAAACACGACTAAGCCTGAAAAGAGGAAAGAATAAACCCAGATCAAATTCATAGAACTCACCTTAGTACAGATGCAGAGATTCGATGATGAAAAGAAAAAAACTGGAAACAAGAAAGTGAAGTGAGTCAATTCACAAAAATAAATTACCCTTACCGAAACAATACCTCGAAAAGCCTCAAGGTTAGCCTGAAGACGCCAAGCCAAGAAACCTGAATGAATACTCAGTTCTGTGAGGAAGAAAAAATCTTCGTAGTAACCCTGTAGAGAAAAGGGTCTAAAGAAAAAATTGAGATACTGAAACAAAGAATACAAATACATCCGTCGTTATAAACCAAAACAATGGAGTCGAGCATAACGAACCCTAAATAATTGTTATGAATAATGTACAGAAAGAAAAATGAGGAAACAACACAAATGAAAAATTTTGAGCTAAGTTGATGGGAAACCTTAACATATACATGAGCACAACTAATTAACCAACAGAATCAACTGAGGCCATAGAGTAAAGGAGTCATAACAACACCGAATTCTAGAGTAAGAGAGCTTGGAGCACTCCACAATCTCATAGAGGCAAGTACTGAAAGCTGTTAGGGTTGAGGGGCGGGTTAATACCCTAACCTCTCCTGAAGTTTCATCACAGCTGTAGATTAAGTGGGTAAGTAAATCCATGGTGGAAACCTCAATATATGTCAATCCACAATCACCATAACCAATGACCGAAATAAATCTTTGCAGAGATTTGGTTGAGTACAACATCATGATGTCGAATTAATCAAGTGCCATATCCAACCTTACAAATACTATTAAAACCTTTAAGTATAGTGAGTGTTAGATGGCTGATAGGTGACCTATTCTGTCAAGTGGTTAAGCCACAGTAACTCCAGAGGGAATAAGACATTATGTGTGGTTGCACTTATTTAACCAATGTAATTTATGCTTGTTGAACATTATAATATTTTATCTTAACATGGCTTCGTAAGGTTATGGCGAATGGAACACACAATTCGCAATATATATATATATATATATATATATATATATATATATATATATATATATATATATATATATATATATATATATATATATATATATATATCTATATATATCTATATATATATATTTATTTATTTATTGTTAATATAGAAATTAATTATGTTTGTTAAAAAAAATTTATATGTTATGTTGTTTTATCTTATTTGAATTATATCAAGAGGAGAATGAAAGTACCACTAATAAGTAGTAAAAATGGTAAGTAACATAGAATTAAAAAAAAAATTGTAAGTGGTTGTCACAAGTGGTATCAGAGCATGTTTCACATGTTGGGACCCAAATGGGGTCATCTGAATAACAATTTTTGTGTGTAAATTGTGCATAGAACTAGAAAAGATACAATGAGAAGGGGATCAACGCATTGTTGGCATGAGGGTTCTTGACTTAGGTTTAGAGTTGAGGTTAACCAACAAAACCCTCTTACTACTGGCCCTTTTGGCAGTGACCTACTTGTGCAAGTCAAAGTCTCACCTGAAGAAGTATGTGGGGGGTGCTGGAACCAGGTTTCAACAACCTGAGAGAGGTTTGAGTGATGTGGGTACCTTAAGATCCAAAATAACCATAAATAGACCTTCGCAATAGAAGCCCTAACCAGGAAACCCTTACGTGCAGCTTTAGGTCAATTATATAGAATGCCTTGCGAAAGTTAATAGGGCATCTATAATCCAAGTATTAACCCTTAAAAAAATATATTAGAACCTTATACCATCATATCCATTGAATAATAATTTATATAAACCCAAAAACAATTGCGCAAGATATTTAATTGCAAACAATATAGGAATCAGAAATAATATGTAGAAACATTCATAACATGCAATTCAGACTCAGATATCCGCAAAAACAGTGCTTTATTAATATTAGTTCAGATCCTTCATACAAAAACCCTTCAGTCACCTGTGCACACAGCCAGTAGGATACTTCTACCCAGACAATTCCACACCAAAGTATCACAATATAGCCAGATCTAACATCCACATTCAAATTGATCCAAAAAATGACTTCTTAAACTCGATCTAGACTTATATTGATAATTTTAGCCTACGCTACTCTAGGTTCCGCAAACTGTGGTTTACAGCCCCGTGTTCTATCCTTTTTACCCATTACAACTCATGACGGGCTTTGACCTGCCCTAAAGCCCCTGCTCAGGAATAAAATTATAAAATCTATTACAAAATATATAAAAAATGGTCTTCGGACTTAGGGGAGCCCACTCCAACATGCACCAAGTGCCCATAAATATTGGGGAATCTCACCCCCAAACCAATCTTGAAATGAACGCATAAATATGGGTACAACTAAGTGTAGATCAACATCAACAAACCAATAGATTATTAGAAGAACATCAGTGTTAGATGAGTATATTTCTAAGTACAGTGCAACAGTTACAGGAAGAAATGTTCCAGGTGAGAAGCGACAATGAAAGATTGATGCAAGAGTAGGAGAGGATTCACAAAAGTCTCTCTGATAGGTAGAATCAAGGGATAGTTCCACCAAGCCCTGAAAGAGACACCCAGGAAGAAAGTGAACAACGATGACGGACTAATGACAAGCCGAAAGGAAGTCATACACAGCGGAGCAATAAAAACAAAAATTATAATGAAGAAGAATCTGGAAATATGTCAGAACAGCAAGAGATGAAGAAACATAAAGTGGAATTGCAGGGTGAGTTCTGGAAAATAAAACCTCCTACTTTCGATGGAGAGGTTGAAGAGGTGGCAGAAGCATGGCTAATTAACATGAACAAGTATTTTCAAGTTTATGAACAGTATTTTCAAGTAAAAAATTTTCAAAGTATTGAAGACCAGAATGTGACCTGGGACGAGTTCCAGCAATACTTCAAGCATAAGTACCTAACAAAGTGTTTCTATGATGAGAAATCTCGAGAATTACATGATTTGAGATTGGGACAGTTGACAATGGATGAATTTATAACTAAGTTCACATCATTGTTAAGATATGTACCTTACCTGAGAGATGAGAAGGCTAAAGTTCAACGATTTTTGAGAAGCCTACTACCCACATGAAAGAAATAATCGAATTCGTTAACCCAAAGACTATGGAAGAAGTGATTCAAAAGTACGAATGTGCTATCAGTAGTCCAAGGCAAAAGGGGAAACAAGCAGAAATGGGCCACAAAAGAAAGGACAGAAAAATTATTCAAATTTTAAGAATACCAGGTCTGGTAATTTTAAAAATATCGCAAGGAATTAAACAAGTAGGAAGTATGGGAGAAATCAATAGAAATCAAAGTGGCCAACAGAGGAGAGACCCACAGAAGCCTCCAACAAACCAAAGCATGTGCAGACTCAGAAACCCCCTCTACAATGTTAGGGATGCAGTGAGGCACATTATTACAAGAATTTTCCTCATCGTGGGAGAAGTGAAACAACAACCAACTTGCAAGAGGCTTATATAGTAGGGGATGTGGCTTGAAATATACCAAGAATTAATGCAGCTTTTGAAGACCGAAAAGCAGATTACCAGCTGACCATGATAGAACTTGAAGGTAAGTTATTTTCACAAACTATTTCTATTTTAGTTGACCCCCATGCCAATTTAAGCTATGTAAACCCAAGGATAGTAGAAAAGTGTAATTCTCAAAGCCAAAAATTTAAGAACCCTTGGATGGTACAACTAACCGCTGAGGCAAAGAGAAGGGTTAGTGCTAAAGTTTCAAATTGTTCCTTGGAAATTGGAAATCAACAATTAAAGGTAGAATTAAACATTTTACCTTTGGGTTCCTATGACATACTACTGGGTATGGACTGGCTAGAAGGACACTAGTCTCTAGTATACTGTAAAGATAAGATCATTTACTTTAGAGTTGAAGACGGGACATGCTAGGAATTGCAAGGAATCAAGAAACCTCTGCAATTACGTCTTATCACAACATTCCAATTGGGTAAATGTATTAGAAAAGGATTCCAAATTTATGCCATCCAAGTGGGATTTGCTAATTCTAAGGAGAAGATTCCTATGTTGGAAAATATACCAGTGGTATAGGACTTTATGGATGTATTTCCAGAAAGTATACCAGGACTACCTCCAAAGAGAGATATCGATTTCACTATCGAATTAATGCCTTGTAGAACACCAGTGTCATGAGCACCATATCGGATGAGTGTACTCGAGCGAACATAATTAAAAATGAAATTACAAGAATTATTGGATAAGGGATATATTATACCAAGTGTATCCCTTGGGGAGCACCATTTTTGTTCATGAAGAAAAAATATGGAACAATGTGAATGTGCATGGATTATAGACAACTCAACAAGTTGACATTTAAGAATAAATACCTGATGCCATGTATAGATGATCTTTTTGATCAAGTGAAGGGAAAGACTGTATTTTCCAAGGTAGATTTAAGTTCTCGTTACCATCATATTAGAATTAAAGATGAAGACATCTACAAAACAACCTTCCGAACTCGATACGGGCAATATGAGTTCGTTATTTTACCATTTGGATTAACCAATGCACGAACAACATTCACGAGCCTGATGCATGGAATATTTCATCCCTTTTAGGACAAGTTTGTTTTGATATTTATTGATGACATATTAATTTATTCAAGAACCATGGAAGAGCATAAGGAAAACTTACGACAAGTGCTAGAAATGTTGAGAAAACATCAGCTGTATGCCAAGTTCAGCAAATGCGATTTCTTCAAAGAGAAGATACAGTATTTAGGCCATGTCATTTATGCCAAAGGCATAGCAGTAGACCCCGAGAAAGTAAATACTATCATGGAACAGAAGGTGCCCAAAAACGTAGCAAACATACATTCATTTATGGGATTGGCCAGATATTATAGGTACTTTGTCGAAGAATTCTCAAAAATTTCTTTTCCTATTACATCTCTGCAGCCAAAGGGAAAAATGTTTAAATAGACAAGCGAATGTCAAACTAGTTTTGAACTATTAAAGCAGTTGTTGACTACTGCCCCTGTATTGACGGTAGCTGGCCCAAAAAATTAATTTGAGGTATGCACCGATGCGTGCAAGGAAGGAGTAGGAGAAATATTATCTCAAGATGGAAGGGCCATTTCTTATGAGTCAAGAAAGCTAAAATAACATGAAAAGTGTTATTTTGCTTAAGATCTAGATCTGACAGCAGTAGTGCACACACTCAAGGTGTGGAGACACTACTTATTGGGAAAGAGGTTCTTTTTGAAGACAGATCACAACAGCCTGACTATCTACTTTAAACGAGTTGATTTGAATGCTCGCCAAGCAAGGTGGAATTCATTTCTAAGCGAATTTGATTTTGAAATTCAACATGTTAAGGGCAAGGAAAATTGTGTTTCTGATGCTTTGAGCAGAAAACTGCATTGCATGTATGAACTCTACTTTAATAAAGTAGAATTCAAATTTCAGGATCAAATAAAAGAAGTAGCCGAAAAGGATGCTAAATATCAATTTTTGTGGTAGCAAGTAAATGAAGTAGAAAATCGGGGAAATCTATCAGATTATGAGATTAATAGAGATCAAATTTTAACTTTTAGAGGAAAGATATACATTCTGAATCAGATGAATTTGAAATACTTGATCTTGGACGAATTTCATCGTAGTACTTATTTTTGACATCTAGGTTACCAAAAAATGTTGACCACAATTAGGAAAGTTTATTTTTGGCCTAGTATGTGGAAAAATATTGTTGAATACTTAACCAAGTGTCTGGAATGCCAACAGGTTAAGGTGGAACATCAACATCTAGCAAGATTGTTGCAACCCATACCTATAAAAAAATGGAAATGGGAGTTATATCCTTGGATTTTATTATTGGCCTAGTGAGATCGAAGACATAATGATTCTATAATGGTGGTCGTAGATAGACTGAGCAAGGAAGCTCACTTTATTCCAGTACAATTTAATTACAAAAGGGTGCAGATTGCAGATATTTTCATGAAGGAAATTTTTAGGTTGCATGGAATTCCTAAAACAGTTATCTTAGATCGAGATGTAAAGTTCACTTCAGCCTTTTGGAAGGCAATTTTTACCGGGTTGGGCACATAGATCAACTTCAGTATCGCATATCATCCATAGACGGATGGATAAACAGAGTGAGTTAATCAAATCCTAGAAGACATGATGTGCATGTACATAATGCAACAACCCACAAAGTGGGAATATTATCTACATCTAGTGGAATTCATGTACAATAAAGGATATCAAGAGTCTCTTAAAATTAGTCCCTTTGAAGCCTTATACGGAAGACTGTGTCAAACTCCCATTAACTGGAGCAGTCCAGAAACCAAATTAATGCTTGGCCCAGAAATGTTGTGTGAGATGCAGCAAGAAGTAAATAAGATTAAACAAAATCTAAAAGTTTCTTCAAGATCAGAAGAAGGTTTATGCAGAAAAAAATAGAACCTATTAGGATTTTGAAGTGGGTGATCATGTGCATGTGAGAATCAAGCCCAAGAAAATCACTTTAAGGTGGGCTTCGTGCCAAATTGGCTCCCAGGTTCTATGGACCTTTCCAAATATTGGGAAGAGTGGAACTAGTGGCTTATTGATTGGCATTACCCAGTCACATTCGAGTGCACAATGTGTTTCATGTATTAATACTGAAATGATATGTGCATGATCCGAGGCATGTAATACAATGGAAAAAAATTCAGGTAGGAATAATATTGAGTACCAAATTTCCAAAAAAGATTAATTTTATATTAATTAACTTAAGCCTTTGTTGATTGCAGGTCGAACCGGATGACGAATTTCTGGTAGAACCTCAACATATTCTCAATCAGAGATAAATCACGCTCTGGAGGCAGGCCATCATCCAAGTTAAAGTGCAATGGAAGCACTTTGGCCTGGAAGAGGATACATGAGAAGACGAGGGATTTGTGCGTGAGGCATACCCAAAATTATTTGCTGATATGGAATAGAACACCGAGGATGGTGTTTACTTCCAGAGGGGGAAGATGTGAAATTTGGATTTAATCCTTAAACCATTTATTTTTATTTTAAAAGAGATTATGCATTTAATTTTTTTAAATTAGATTAACAAGTAAAGTTAATCTAGTAATGAACATGATTATTTTCTTTTATTTAAATAAAGAAGTATTTATGGAATCCTTTTTTTTCATAAAAACTGATGATAAATTATTCCAAGATTCCATAGTAGTTACCTTTTCCTTTGAGGATAAATGGGAAATCCCAATAAGGAAAAGGGGTTCTGTAAAACTTGGAGGAGAGCTCGAAGTCTGAGAGTGAATGCAGAGTTGGTTGGAACCAGTGGAAACTCTGCAACCTGAATTGGAAAGGAAGACTGGACTGAGGGTGTTGAGGTCTACTCCAGAAATACTGCTATCTATGTCCTACTATAGTGCAGAGCACGGGAGGAGCTGAGGACGTAATCACCTCTCTCAAGGTTGGGAGCCTATCATTAGCATTCTGAAGTAAGATAAGTAACTCAATAATTTTTTAATGAATATCTGTCAATTCTTACTATGTTTTCCTGATTAGCTAAATTGATATTTCTGTAATTGAGAAAAAAATTAAAGAACAGTAAAGACATATAGATGAAATGGATTCTCACTGTACCTTGTATTTAAGATTGCAAAATGAGTATTCATTTTTATCCTGGCCCAGTTATTTGTCATAGATGCAAGGCTAAGGTATGGATTTATTTTCTAATTAGCTCTTCCTTAGATGCTAATGTAATGCCATGAGTTTATTATATAAAATAGAAGTTGAATATTCAAGCTACTTTATTCATATTCTCTTGGTGTAGCTCTAATAATATACAACCTCCATATCCTTGATAGAGTCACAGGAGTATCATAGACCCTGTTTTGTTGCTAATTAAATAACATCCATAGACCCAGTGGACATACTAGGAAGTCTCGAAAATGTGAAATGCCTTTTCCATACCTTTACCTTTTGATTTTATGTCCACGAAAGAGGTGGAAGGGGGATTTCAATCACTCTTTAATGGCATGTGGGATGACACCTATGATCTAAGAGCTCTTACAAATATGTATATTTTGATTATAAACATTATTCTTAAAATTAAACCTTAGAAACTACAGTAACTTCATATGGGTGGAGTCTTGGAGATAACTAGGTAGCTAGCTAGATATAGCGATTATCTACTCATAATCATTCAAGCATGGTTCTACTATCAAGTTGATAGCTTATATCTTCTACTAGGGTAATAATCAAGGATATGGTTATAGTTGTACCCAAGGATCCTAAAGCAATAAAAGTTGTTATAATATATCATCAATCAATTACTACAAAATGATTGAAAATAATTTTTCTTTCAAAGAGACCACCAAAGCAAAGGAATGGTTAAAGTAAAGAAAACGATGAGAAATTTATGTCAAATAGAGAAAGGCATATAAATTCAAAGGCCATAAATATAAAAGGAAAATGAGAATAAATATTCTTATGTACAGGCTAATCGTTTGCGAGATAGCTCAATAAAACATCTCTTAAGCATTTGACCATACAAAGAATGGATGTCTAATTCTCCTTCTAATTTTTGTAGTATATGTTATCACTTTGTAGTAAGAGTTGCTCTAGCCTTCCTAAACTTGGAGAGGGATCTCTCTTAATGATTTAACTTTGTTTGTTTAATAGATTTTAGGCTAGTTATGTTTGCTTAATTTGAATTGATTTTGATTGATTGGTGGAATTAATGATTTATATGAATAGGTGCTTTTCCATTTTCCATTGGGATATGGAGTCAATATGATTTGAAAACATAACAAAATCAAATTATAAAGGAAGTGTTACAGGGCAAGATAGGTGAGCAATATCAGATCTCAAGGATGAATGGTGAAGTGATTTTCAATCGGGATCAAGGAGCAATTAAGAATTCCTTAAACCAGATAATGAAGAGAGATGAAGAAGGTCAATCAGGATCAAAGGGTAATTAAGAATTCTCGAAACCAGATATCAGAAGAAAACATAGAAATGTATAATAGTTCAAAGCAGAGTGTAGTTTAAACAAATTCTGCAGTAAAATTCCTGTTATAACATTCACATTTAGAACACATACATGTTTATGGAATACATAGAAAGATAACATGAACAATTGAAATGTATATTTCACTGAGATAGCTCAACACATGAATCCTGTAAAGAATTTTCTTTATTACTTGTCCTGTCTGTCAACTGGAAATGGTACAATAACCCTCAGGTAATAGATCAATCAACTATGGAAATATTCAGAAATCCACCTTTGATAATTCAAATTGATGAAGTATTTATACAAATTATTACAAAAAATATCTTGTCAACTGACTAGGATTTATTCAAGGAAAATAAAATATCTTTATGTAAAAAGATAGTGACACCTATTAACTGAATGAAATCTGGCCCTGTTTTCTTTGATTGTTGTTACTTGTTGGTTTCTTTCATCTGTCTTTTTGCGTTCTTTCACCTATATACTCTTTAAACTGTCATAGTAAATCACACCATTTTCCTCATGTTTCTTCATCTGGTATTTTGATCTTCATCATCTTCCGGTAAATATCATCTACCTCTGAATATTTGGTAAACGTGGGCTTATTTACAAAAAGGTGATTTACCTCATGCTGGAGGTAAAAGAAATTTTCTAAAGTTTGAGGGAGCACTTTGCCTATGGGTACGACCTTCATTGATTAACTGTTGGAAGTTTCTTTGGCTACTTCCCTCATCTTCTTATCATAGTCTTCATGTCTCATGATTTTATAATTGATTATTAAAGGATTAGGCAAATCCTTCTGTCTCAATACATCAAACTTGTTCATAAATTTGTTCACTACGAGTTCCATAGTTTGACATTTTTCCACAAGATGTATCATTAGATTTCTCTTGGAAATAAATTTCTTCACCTCTAAGATAGTCTCTGTTCTGTCAAATATCTCGAGTTCTTCTAATTCATACTTGTTTTTAGAATTTAGGAATTTTATTATTTCAGAGGCTTCCTCTGGTTTCTTTCCAAGATTTTCTTTGACCTTTTGAATTGCATCACCAGCTTCCTTTACCAAGTCATTCTGCTCAAATATGATCTGTATAGAAGGCCAAATATCATTAACCGAGTTAATGATATTGGCCCACAATTGTTTTTTTGCTTGGGCTAAAGGCTCTTTTAGTGGTAACTCCTTTTCTAGCTTGTGGATTCTTTCAGTCAATCTATTGGATTTTTGTACTTCTGCCTAATGCATTACTTTTGCCAATTTCTTTCCATCTTCTAAATATTTACTTGTTCTTTGAGCTTGTTAATTTCTGTAGTTTGAATGGACATATCTTCCATTGCTTTGATAAATTTGCTGGCCTCATCAGTGAGATGGGCTGTTGATATTGTTGATGCTGTTGTTGATGCAGTTGCTGGAATTGATGTTGATACTGGAGCTATTGTAGATATAGGTGTTGATGTGGATGCTATAGGAATAGCAGTAATGGGAACTTCTTCCATGCTGTCTTGTTTTTCCTACACAAGTTTATCCATTTCTGTCTCCATTTCTTTTAGTTGAGCTTTCAAATGAATGATGAGATTCATCATTTCATCCTTTTGATTATCAGTTTCCAAAAACTCCTTGGTTTGTGGATGCACAGTAATTGGTAATTTTAGATGTTTCTTTAGTGAAACTATGCTTGCATTCTTCTTCTTTATTAGTTCTTTTGCTGCTTTAATGTATTTTGGATTATAACCAACTTCTATTACCAAATCTTCAAGTGACTTTATCCTGTTATCCTTTGCTTGTGATGAAGCTCTTTCTAGATTTAACTGTGACTTTATATTTTCTATAGAATTCTGTAACTTCTGGAAACTTAAAGCTTTGTGTGTCATGGTGGAATATATCATTTCTCCTAAATGTTTTTGAAATTCAATCTAGTCAATTGGATGCACATCTTTGGCAAGAACTTCAAAGACTATCTTTTTATAATCTTTTGAAGTTTTCGGGGCTTGCACCTTTATCTGTAGAAATGTCATCTGCATCTTCCTTTTTTGAGGTCAAAAGTTGAAAGAAACCTACTCTGATCACTAGGAGTTTGCTTCCAATATTGTGCATATGTAACAACCTTTAATGCTTCATTTTTTATTTTAATCTCTTTGTATTTCTCCAAGATATCTTTTTCTTTCTCAACTGGTTTGATAGATGATGAAACATCTGCTCTATTTTTCTTTTGAATGATTTGTGCACTCGAAGTTGATGGTAGAGGTGTTTCTTCTGAATGTGTTGTAGGAGCATCATCCCTGATAACAATATCTATTTCAATGGTTTCAATTGTCTCTTCCTGCTCTATCACTATATTTAGCTTTGTTTTATTTCTGTACATAAGCTTGAATTTAGTATCAGATGTAGTTTCTGTTGAATAAGAGCCTTCTTCTATAGGCCTTTTTGATTTATTGTTATGTGGTGCTAGAGTAAGAAGGATGGAACTAGTATCAAGCTGCTTCTCCACCTCCTGTAAAGTGTTTTCCAACCAATTTTACTGGTTGGAATATTTTTCAATTTTAGGATTTGATTCATGAATGAATGGGGTGAGTTTGAACTTAAATCTCAATTTACTTATGACACCCATGGGGTCATACAACCATTTGAAATTGCTACTGAACTTTAACTCTTGTATGCATCTGTTTGCTTCATGTCCATCATTCCTACTGTTGCATATAAAAGGCCCTAGTTGGTTTTTAATCTTGAATTGGGTCTTCTTTTTTGCTGAAAGGAAATTGATCCCATCAGAATTCAAGATTTTTCTGATGTATTCTAAAGAAAATATCCTCATTGGGAGGTATTTGGGAAGCTTGTATGGAATTAGATGGCTTCCACAAACTCTAATTTCTGTATGATTCTGGTATAAATACTAGTCTCATGTTTTTCTCTAAACTGATAACTGTAGAACCTTTATGATTTCTTCACTAATTCTAGGTTGAATGCTACTGCTAAGAATATTAACTGCTAGATATACAAAAGAATCAATAAAGTATTTGAAACTGAATTTAGTTGAATCCTTTCTGATCAAGGATGTCCAAAAGATAACAGACTAGGGATTACCATATGTGTCCAGTTTCTGTAGGTTGATTGCAAACCTTTCTGATTGAAAATATATAAACATATGAAACAATACTGAGGAGTATTTGAATACTCCTTCTTCTTGCAGTTTGATTAGTTGATCATGCATGGCATCTACCAGGTATTGGGAAAAATTGAAAGCTATAACTGGAGGCTGACATGGGCAAAAGATAGATAGGAAACCAAGAATAGATTCATCTACATGCTCATCAATGAAATATCCTAAAATACAGGACATCATGGTCACAATTTGCCTGGTTCTTTTTGAAAACATGGTAGCAGAGTAGGGAGGATTGTTTTTAGGAGTTTCTACTGATTGAGGGAGGAAAGTCTGAAAGATTTGAAACCTTTTAGGGAAATCTAGCTTCAAGTAAATCTCAGTAAGGGTTTCAATGGAGAAAGGTACTCCCTCTAGTTGTGATTGAATTTGCAACATTTGATTGATAGATTGAGCAGTGATAGTAAATAGGATTTCTTAGGTAGGGGTGGCTATGGCCCTTTCATTTGGAAAATAGCTGATTTGGCACAGTATGATGAGTTTAGGGAACTGATAGGTTTGTGGAAATGTGTACTTGGGTAGGTTAGAATCCCATAGATGAATATCATCTGCCTAATCAGCAAATTTTTCATGACTCCAGCGATGGAGTTCCAAAATGTTGCTATTAGTCATAGTGTCATTAATTTTGAAGTCCTTATCAGCCAAAGGAGTGTGGTCGACATCTAAAAGTGGTGGTTGCAAAGGGTTTAAATTCTGGATGCTTTGGGAAGCCATTAATTTATTTCAATTTATTAATAAAATGTCTTATTTAATGGTTTCAGGTACTCAGAATTACCTGGAGTATCGTGAATTTGGTTTGTAGAAGGGTCCAGGTAGAAACGAGCTTCAATTTTGGTCGACAATGGATTTTTGGTCTTTCCACAATTCAACTGAGATAGTGAAATAATGATATAGGGAGAGGTCTTATTATTTTTGAAAACTGAGGCTTTATTGCATGGCACAGGGGTTCTATTTGTTTATTATTTTCTGAAATTCGAGTGGTTTATTTCACGTCGCAGGTGGTTTATCGTACGACACAAGGTGGTTTGGTAGTTTGGGACTGCGGGGTGCGATAGAGTATAGAGGTGACGTGTGGCAGGGGAACGGGGGAATGAAACCACCCTTTTAGTACCCCCCCTTTGTTTTAAACTTCGAACAGCGGGGTGTGCGAAAAGGTTTATTGGACGTTGGATCCGATCGACGGTGATTGGGCAGTAGGCGGGTTGAGAAATCATTCAAATGAGGTGGGGTTGGGTAATAGTTAGGCGAAGGGTTTTAATATAAAGTGGGTTGGGGATTATATATGTGGAGAGTTAAAAATTGGGGGGGGGGTTTTAAATGAAAAGTGGGCCCGATTTAATATTTGTTGCTTTAAACTATGAAAAAGGTGGGTTTTGTTTGTTTTATGAAAACATAACGCTAGTCAAGGGGAAAAGGGGGTTTTAGCAGGGGAAAGGGAATTTTAGCAAGGGAAAGGGGATTTTATGAAAGGGGAAAAGGGTTTCTAGGAGGAGAAAAGGGTTAGGATAAGGGGAAACAATTTCCAAGAGAGGAAAAAGGGATTTAGCAAGGGGAAGGTGTTAGAAAATGGTTTTGATCATGGATAAGCATAATGAGGCTTATGTAATCTTTGAAAAGTTCTCTACCTACGCTTTTATTCATCCTAACATTTTTTATTTCCTTTATTGGGTGCATTTGATCTTGCTGACCCTTTTATTTTCTTTTGATAAGCAAACTAACTTATTTCTAACCTTATATCTTCCAATGGATCAGATTAAAATTATGAGCTCATTTTATTCTTTGCCTAACTACTGATCTACAAAGATTAAATGGTTTGGTCAAATCTTTATTCACTAAATATCATAATCATAAAATTTAAAGGCATGAACAATCAAGATTAGAATAGATGATCATAATGAATTGTGGCATTTTGAACAAGCTGCACACAATTTATTTGTAAAAGTAAAGTAAACTAAGAGTAGTGGCATTTGAATGTGCAACACTTTCAGAATTCAATTTTTGTCTCTTTTTATGGGGTTCATATTTTATATCTTTTTTTTTATCTTTCTTTCTTTTGGTCCTTTGATTATTCTTTTAGGACATACCCTCTTTTCATTTTTTTAATATGGAAAACATTTGTAGAAAGAAAAGGTATGTACAATATTACAAGACTTAACATAGTCATTTCAAAATTATGATCCCTATTATTATAGGGCCCAAATAGTATACACATATTTTTATACCATATGTAAGTACCAAGACATATATGTGATATTTTCGTATGTTTTTTTTCCTTTTCATGTCACTATCCCTCTTTAAAAAAAAGTCTCCCACCTAGAATTTCTTTTCTCAAACTTTTTTTGTGACACCATTTCTTAATTATATTTTGATGGACATAGAATTTATTTTTTTCCTTCTCATTTAATCCACAATTATTCAAATTCTTCCTCATTAAATCTTGGCATAATTGGAAAGAGGCAAGAATATGTTTGTAGAAACAACAAATTCTTTCCCATAGGCTAGAAATTATGATGTTCCTAAAGGGACCTTGGGGGTATCTTTGTAAGCCTATATATCATTTTATAAGGTAGTATGCCGAATTCCAATTTCTCCCTAGATCCAAGGAAGTTTAGTTTGAAAATGAATACCAAATTTGTATTAGTGAAGTCATATATACCATTTCGCTAAAGGTAATAGTCCGTGACATATATTAAAATTATTCCCTCATCTAAAAACAAATTCAGTGAAATTAAAAAAATGATTTATAAAAAAATAAAAACTTAAAAGAAAGAAATAAAAAGTTACTTTAGAAAAAGAAAGATTAGTTGGCATGTTGATACTAATTAATAAGATCGACTTTTATAAATATGACCTCTTCATTCACCTAAGTAATGATACAATCTTAATGGATCAATTAAAATAGTTTTTGGCCATTAAAACAAATTTGACCTCTTCATTAGCCTAAGTAATGGTACAATCTAAATGGATCATTTAAAACAAGAGCCACTTGGTGGCATGTCACTACTTCTTTGTATAGTTGAATTGTATGCATATAGTTTGGTGCATATAATAGTGATAAAATATGTTGATAATTGGTGCACCTTATTTAATACTACTTTATCTTATGAGAATTGTATCATAATACAAGTATTATAATATCTATCGCCTAACAAACATTTACTAACAATTTAATTTATATGATTAAGCTAAGTATATTGAATAAAGTAATTATAACCATTTTATTGAACATTTAGTCTATATAATACTAGGGAAATTATATTTTTTCCCATACCATTTTATATTCAATTGTAAATTTCTCAAAATACTAAAATTGTAATGTCAAATTCAACACCCAAGACCTTATATTCTTAATAATCTTAAAAGTGTTGATCTTTTGAAACAAAACAATATAATGTTGTTGGTATTTTTCTCAAAATTTTGTTGGTATTTTGCTCATCCAGGTGCTTCACTGCAAAGACCAAGACAATTTCCAAAGACAAAAATACCCAAGATTCCCTATATATAATCCACTTTACCATTTGCACTTAGGATTTTAATGGCTGCATGGAAGCATACTTCAAACTAGCTTAGGCTAATGTTTGTACTATCATTAGATTTGTGAATGAACTATATGTTAAGAAAAATTGTCAATAAACTATACATTAAGTACGAATGTGTTATTGGTTACAATGATAGATAGCACTTCCAACAATCTAGTTGTGATTCTTCATTTATCTCTGAACACACTTATACATTATACATGACATTGATACGAACTTGTTTAATGATTAAATGTTTATAATGAACACATTTTATTTTAATTGTCCAATGCTTTATTTGTTCATCTTAACACAATAAGTGATTATTTTCTCTATGTAGCTTCACACAATTTGTACAATGGTGCTTGTTTTGCAAATTGTATATTATGAACCTATCTAAAACCAAAATATTCTTATTTGTACCTAAACTAAAATATAAACTTTTAAGTTTCCATTTAGACATCAAACTAAACGTGTATCACTACTTTAAGATTGTCACTAAAACAAAGATAAATATGTATTTATCTATGTGAGATCACTTGGAATATGGATATGTCAAACTCATAAACACAAAATATTAAATATATATTTAATGCTAAGAAAAAACTTAAATATTACAAGTAAAACACCTATGAGAACCCCTATGAGAGCATATTACTTTTTATTCTTTTATTAAAACTAAAGAATTATGATTTGATATTTGTAATTTATTTGGTTGTTTATAAATAAATAATTTCAGAAATAGGTTTCTCTTTCAATTATATGTTTGGTGATTTTTTAATATGATTTAAAAGAAAAAATAAATATATTTTTTATGAATTATATTTGTTAATATATTATTATATATTTATTTTAATTTATAATATAAAAATTAAAATGAAATCAATCATAATTTTTTATATTTAAATTAAGATAAATATATTATAAATAAGACATAAATTATAATAAAGAATATTTTATTATTATTATTATTATTATTTAAATTAGTTTCAATTGATAATTAAATTGATTTAAATTTAAATTAATTTAATTACGAAATATTTTGTTTTTTCACATTGTTTCAGTGAAATTGTATTTTTCTAATTATTTAAAATATATTTTTAAATTGAAAATGAATATAACTCTTAAAAAAAACCTGTAAACTTAATTAAAACCTAATTAGGCCTCTGAATCTAACTTAAATTATAAAACTTAAATTAAAAAAATAAAAAAATAAAAATTAAGAACATTAAAAATATAAATATAAGTATCCACATCACATTAACAATAAACATTAAATTAAAAACAACAATATTATAAAACTGTATAAATATATGATAAATTATAATGTATCAATTTTATAATAAAATAATTGTTAATCAATATTATTGTTAGATGATCCAAAATAAATTTTATCATAGGTTATAGTGTTTGAATAAAATAATTATTAATTTAAGATATTAAATTAATAATTATTATTCTAGAATATTTAATAAATATTTGAGATATTTAGAAATAGAAATTTGTTATTAAAAATTAGGACTCTAGAAAAGAGTCGTTTCCTAGGCTCTAAGTTATGAGTAAAGTTAGTAGATTGGTTAGAAGCTCATTTATTGTAAATGGACACTTGTTTATTTTCCAAGTGATCCATAACTAGATTAAGTTAGAACATAGAGCTTATAAATAGGTTAGTTTCCTATATTCATTGTAGTGTGTAATGAGAGAATGTGAGAGTGTGAGTTTAATTTTCTATGTAATCTTTTTGCTTGATCAAATAAAGTTGTGTGTCTGAGGACACTTCTGCATTTACAATTATAATAAAAATAATTGATAAATACCATAAAAATGGGGCATAAGAATTGAATAAAAAATGTGTTGACGTATAATATATTTTTAATTTATAAAATATGTGAAGATATTAATTATGGATGTTCATATGGCAAATAAACAAAAAAATCACATATATTTAGGTAAATTAAAAATAATGTTGATAATTCTGAACGGGCTCATAGCATTTAAAAATAATGGTGATAATTTTGATCCCTCTCCAAAATATGTAAACGCGATTGTGGCTTTGTCCCAGGGCCATCATGTTTCTTCATTATCCATCCCAAAATGTTCCATGAGTATTCTAAAAAAAATTTTCCCTTAAAAAAATGTGGTTTCTATGACTTTTTTTTCCTTCAAAAAAATGTGGTTTCTATGAGTGGTTAGTGTAGGATTTTCAGTAATGGAGGAGTAATTAATTGTGTTTATTTTTTTGCAAATTTTCAATAGATTTCTTTAAACATTCCTTTTTTTTTTTTTTTTACTGATAATGTTTTTTTTCATAGCCATTAAAATAAAGAATACCTTAGCAATGTTACGTTTTCCACATCCAAATACAATCTCCAAAATCTCATGACATTAGACAATTTCAACGAAAATGAGGTTTCAGAGCTTCTATCCCTGGAGAGGTATTTACAACAATGTTAATGAAAATGTGGTTTCAAAACTTCTTTAAATATTCTATCCAGATACTCTTGATGTAGAGGTATTTACAACAATATAGGTGCTGCTTGTGCTGCTTTTTAAGCTTTACCACAATCTTACTATGCTTTAATACAAAAATAGAAAAATGAAAACCCTAAAACAACATCATATTACATATCTCCTCCAGATACCACCATCAGAACCACCGCCATAGCAAGTTTCGCCACCACCACCATAACCACCACCAATGCTGCCCCCATGGGAGCGACCGCCCCATTTCTTCTGGACTGGGTTGGGTTAAGGGTGGTGCTCCTCTCGTCAAGCATCTTTCTATTCATTGCATTGATGGCATCCCTTATCGATTTCTCATCGTTGAAGGTCACAAAGCCAAGTCTACAACATCTACCTGTTTCCCGATCACTAATAATATTGGATTCCACGACTTCTCCTTGGGGCTTCAGCCATTAGTGGACCATGTGAGTCCTCCAATGAAGCATTGGAAATCAACATCTATAAAGACATCTTCTCAGACTGAATTTTAAGAAAACTTGACAAAACAAGAGAGAGCAAAAAACCACTAACATAGCACATTGAACAGAGCACATTGAACAGAGGGTGGTCTATTAGCGCTTCATTGATAATCCATCCTAAATCTCTCCACATTTAAGATTTAATATTTAAAATTTGAATTTTTATTTCCCTCTCAATCCCACGCACTTTTTGTAGATGGAGGTGACGAAGGAAACATAATGAAATGGACTCGGAGGAGATGGTCACCAACTTGCCTGAAAGTGTTCTGCTGACATGATCCAAACTTAGAGGTGCCAAAAACATCCTCAACGTTCTCAATCAAAGGAGGCAGATTCTTTTCCGACCGATGGCACTTTTCGGGCAATTCTAGAGGCTGGGTACACTACTCCTTAATCTATTGTCAAAAAATGAATGAATGAGTCAAACCCGCCCGTCCTTTCATGCCTTTTTCCACTAGCTCAACCAAAATTCTTTTTCTATAGGAGGAGAAACCCTACTTTTCATAGGTGGGAGCAGTACAAGGCCATCCTCGAACAAGCAGTACAAAAATAACGTGACTTTGGTCCATAGATGCTGCGAACATGAGATACCTTTCATTCGCAGGCCCCCCCATGAATTCATTAGGGGAGTGAGGTGGGCTAAGGGGGAATAACAGATGGCCCATGACCCTATATATCCTAGGTTGGGTCAGAGGAGAATCAAATGGAGCCCCAACTAGGCCAACCTGCCAAGTTTGTTAGTCATTATTACCTAGGTAGGAGATTCAAGAATTAACCAGTAATAAGTACCATTATCCTTAACTATAGTATAAATATATAAACCACGATACTATAGAGGTTAACTAGGTAATAGGGTATCCTAAATAGTATTAATAGGTATATTATAGTGAATTCACATAATAATATATTATCCTTATAATAGTATATATATTAGTGAATCCTATCAGTTGTTACCTCATGCTCATATACCATAGATCCTATTATACGAGTGAAAATCTATGGTATATGAGCCTTGTTCTTAAGCCAAGTAAAAGAATCCCCAAAAAGGGTGTCAACGCTAACTATTCATACAGAGAGGGCATTTTCATGCATTCTAATGTCACTTATCTTATTCTCCCCTGAACCATAGATAATTTATCAGGTACGGTAACTAAGGCCTTGAATAGCTACATGAATTAGCCTGAAAGTAGTCCAAATATTCCTACTATGAGCGGTAAGGTGATATTACCTAAAATGCGATATTTCTATTTAGATAAGCCTCCTCCAGACAAACCAAGCCTTCCCTCCAATCATTCGACCCATCATCCCATCATACTACTTGACCCATCAACCGACCCTTCCCCTTTAGAAACGTTTTTCTTTCATCCCTCTTTACTTACCCACTCCATTAAACTTGTGTAGAGTTAAAATTTATGTTTATGGTAAAACACGATTTGACGAAAGGAAAATTGTTTTTTTTTTTTTTTTTCTCACAATTTAAGATAGTATTATATTCTTCATAAATAATTTTAAATTAAAACTATGTTTTTCAAAACAAGTGGTCTCATCATCCAATATGCATGAATTAGTAAAATTAAGTCACAAATATAGTTAGTATAATAAAAGTAAGTCACAAATATAGTTAATATCACCTCTTTTCTTATCAATATGGTATTAAAAGGTGTGTAATTTAACAAGGTAAAATCTACTATAATCGTTCAATTTGTAAATTGCATTAAACATTGCTAGATTAATCTCATAAACAATACATTCATGTGATCATTGCTCTAAATACAACAATTCCCATGTCCAAGATGATATACTTTTAATTTAATCAATTTCCGTAAATTTGAATTGTCAAATTATCACCAATTTTAAATTTAAGATTTAGTTTGGATTTTTGGCTTGAGCCATACATAAACTATTACCACTTTTTTCAATTATTTCAATATGCACTTTGTAATCATATGACTGAGCAAAAGACAATGCTAAATTATTTCAATATGCACTTTGTAGAGAAAAGGACAACGCTAACTTTAGTTAGAAAAAATCTTGTAGAGAAGGACAACTTTGATTGTCACCCAGGGATTTACAATGATTAATGAGATTAATAAATTGGCCCAGGTATTTACACTGCTTAATCAGATTCATAAACTTTACCTCTTAATGAGTGGAAAAATATAAACAATGAAAGCAATAGATTTGTTAAAAATCTAAGAACACATGTTTATAACATAAGTTTAAAAATGGATTTTAATTGGAAAACTTGACTTTACAATGCTTAATCATATTAATAAACTTTACCTCTTAATGAGCATAAAAATATATTAATAAACTTTACCTCTTAATGAGCATAAACATATAAACAATGAAGGCAATATGAAGGCAATATGGTTTGGCTAAAATGTAAGATATGGTTTGGTAAAAATCTAAGAACACATGTTTATACGTAAGTTAAAAAATGGCTTTTAATTGGAAAATTTGACCTTTAATGGACATAAATGTTGAAAATATATAGTTTTTAATGATTTTAGGTGTGATAATTGGTCCAGATAAAAACAATATATTTTTTAATCATTTTAGGTGTGATAATTGGTTTAGATAAAAACAATTATATCTCTAAAAATGTTTTAGAGTCAGATAGAACTAAACAATGCCTCTAAATATGTTTATGGTTTGGTAAAAATCTAAGAACAAAGTTTTATAAAGTAAGTTAGAAAGTGGCTTTTAATTGGAAAACTTGACTTTTAATGGAAAAACATTTTTAGAGTCAGATAGAACTGAACAATGCCTCGAAATATGTTTATGGTTTGGTAAAAATCTAAGAAAAAATGTTTATAAAGTAAGTTAAAAATGGCTTTTGATTGGAAAACTTGACTTTTAATGGACATAAATGTTGAAAATATATAGTTTTTAATAGTTTTAGGTCAAATAGAACTAGAACTGAACAATGCCTCTAAATATGTTTATGGTTTGGTAAAAATCTAAGAAAAAATGTTTATAAAGTAAGTTAAAAAATGGCTTTTAATTGGAAAACTTGACTTTTAATGGACATAAATGTTGAAAATGTATAATTTTTAATGGTTTTAGGTGTGATAATTGGTTAGATAAAATCAAGTATATCTCTAAAAATGTGGCAATGTGGTTTGCTAAAAATCTAAGCTAAAAATCTAAGAACTTAAGTTAAAAAATGGCTTTTAATTGGAAAACTTAACTTTTAATGGACATAAATGTTGGAAATATATAATTTTTAATGGTTTTAGGTGTTATAATTGGTTTAGATAAAAACAATTATGTGACATTTGGATTTAATCCTTAAACTATTTCTTTTTCTTTTAAAAGAGATTATGCATTTAATTTTTTTAAATGGAATTAACAAGTAAAGTTAATCTAGTAATGAACATGATTCTTTTATTTTCTTTAAATAAAGAACTATTTATGGAATGATTTTTTTCATAAAAACTGATGATAAAGTATTCCAATATTCTAGAGTAGTTAGGCAAAAGAAGTTAAAAGACAATTACATTTTCCTCTGAGGATAAATGGGAAATCCCAATGAGGAAAAGGGGTTCTGTAAAACTTGGAGTAGAGCATGAAGTTTTGAGGCTAAGATTGAATCCAGAGCTGGTTGGAACAAGTGGAAACTCTGCAACCTGAATTTGGAAACGAAGACTGGACTGAGGGTGTTGAGGTCTATTCCAGAAATACTGTTATCTAAGCCCTACTCCGGTGTGGAGCACGAGGGGAGTTGAGGACGTAATTGTCTTTCTCAAGGTTGGGAGGCTATCATCAGCATTCTGAAGTAAGATAAGTAACTTAAGAATGTGTTAATGAAGATATGTGAATTCTTACTACGTTACCTTGGTTAGCTAAACCGATATTTCTGTAATTGAGAAAAAAGTAAAGGATAGTAAAGACATCTGTGTGTTGTTTTTCTTCCAGAAAGAATAAATGCTGGTATGTAGCAGTAAATAAGGAAACTCATTATTTCTGCACTCTGAGATAGATTAAATCTCTTTGTATATATTTAATTGTTTATGTGCATGAAGAAAGACTGTGCTAGTGTAGAAATAGTAATATATTTTTTAAGAACATAATGGCTTAATAAGGTGATGGAGGGGACTGTTAGATTGTTTGGGGTGGAAACCCTAGACTATACAGTTAATCCTCTATTGATAAGATTACTATACATGGACTGTGGGACTTCAGAAAGAACCCAGAAACAGTAATGGTCTAGACATCAACCTGATATAGTAGTTGAGTAATATTGGTAAAAATTTAAAACAGTAGCTAAATAATAATTATAGAGTAAACGAAAGAATTAAATGAATGACTGTTATGTATTACAGACCATAGCCATAGATTGGTACTATTATCCACAATTAAAAACGTAATACAAATGGAGAAACTTGAAGACAAGATAAAGATAATTGTAATGTTATCATATTTATAAATAAGGAAATTGCATGAGTAGCATTCAACATAAAGAAATATAGGAGAACTGCATGCAGGTATTATGGTGCTATTCTAAGTATACAAACTTAACATATAAGGCAACATACTACTTGAATGAAGATATAAGTAAAGTCTACATAGTCGGCGCATAGAGAGAAAGAAATGCTAAACAGTTACGACCATACATATTAAAATGAGATGTAATATGGTAAATGACAAAGAATTATACAAAAAATAGTGCTAAAACATTACAACTATATTCAGTATTATGAAAAGAAACAAAGGGAAAGGTTTCCAAGCAAAATCAAAAA
This sequence comes from Pinus albicaulis, assembly GCA_034641835.2. Lineage (NCBI taxonomy): Eukaryota > Viridiplantae > Streptophyta > Pinopsida > Pinales > Pinaceae > Pinus > Pinus albicaulis. The sequence goes on from CM076570.1 coordinate 1,358,267,447, forward strand.
TTATTTCAAAGTATAGAGTAGAGTGAGAAAGCTCCAGAATGTGACTGTGCATTTGTTATAGGTACTGGAAAACCTCTATCATCTATAAATTTTCACTTTAAGCCATTAAAAGGCTGAATAAACCCTTACACCAGTTAATCAAAATATGGAACCTAGATTCCTAAGGGATTCATATGAAAATCAGTATTTAACACAGGGTTTATCCCCCGAAAAACCTTAGAAGTTTCAAGTAAACAAGTTCATTTCAGGAACCCATGGTACCTGTACACAAAAGAGGAGAAAATATTTATTAACTAAAGCACTAATGGCAGAGGGGAACACCATGCAAATATGTGGATGCAAGGTCCATGAAAAACTACCTGAAATAACAAGAAAGAAAGAACCATGGTTAGGGTTTGTAAACTAAAAACCCTAAGTAAACACAAATAAGCCTGCAAAGAGGAAAGAATAAACCCATATCCAATTCAGAGAACTCACCTTAGTACAGATGCAAAGATCCGATGATGAAAAGAAAAAAAATAGAAACAAGAAAGTGAAGTGAGTCAATTTGGAAAGCCCTCGTAATTTCTAAAATGTAGACAGAAATAAATTACCCTTGTCGAAACAATACCTTGAAAAGCCTCAAGTTCAACCTAAAGACACCAAGCCAGGAAACCTGGTTGAATACTCAGTTCTGTGAGGAAGAAAAAAAATCTGCGTAGTAACCTTGTAGAGAAAAGGGACGAAAGAAAACATTGAGGTACTGAAACAAATAATACAAATACATCCATCGTAATAAACCAAAAAAATGGAGTCAAGCATAATGAACCCCAAATAATTGTTATGAACCATGTACAGAAAAAAATGAGCAAACAACGCAAATAAAAAATTCTGAGCTGAGTTGATGGGCAACCTTTAAATATACCTGAGCACAACTGATTAACCAGGAGAATCAACTGAGGCTGTAGAGTAAAGGAGTCATAGGAGTGCCGAATTCTAGAGCAGGAGAGATTGGAGCGCTCCACAGTCCTGCAGAGGCAAGTAATGAAAGCGGTTAGGTTTGAGGGGTGGGTTAATACCCTAACCTCTCTCAACGTTTCATCACAACGGTAGATCAAGTGGGTAAGTAAATCCACAGTGGACACCTCAGCAAATTTCAATCCAAAATCACCATAACCAATCATCGAAATAAATCTTTGTAGAGATTTGGTTGAGTACAACATCATGATGTTGAATTAATCAAGCGCCATATCCAAACTTACAAATACTATTCAAAACTTTAAGTATAGTTAATGTTATATGGTTGACAGGTGACCTATCTGTGAAGTGGTTAAGCCATAGTAGCTTCAGAGGGAATAAGGCATTACGTGTGGTTGCACTTCTTTAACCAATGTAATTTATGCCTGTTGAACATTATAATATTTGCTCTTAAAATGGCTTCGTAAGGTTATGGCGAATGGGTTTACAATTCACAATATATATATATATATATATATATATATATATATATATATATATATTGTTAATATAGAAATTAATTATGTTTGTTAAAAAAGAAAGATATGTTATGTTTTTTTATCTTATTTGAATTATATCAAGTGGAGAATGGAAGTACCACTGATAAGTAGTAAAAATGGTAAGTAACATTGAGTTAAAAAAAAATTGTAAGTGGTTGTGACAAGTGGTATCAGGGCAGGTTTCACATGCTGGGACCCAAATAGGGTCACCTGAATAGCAATTTTTGTGTGTAAATTGTGTACAAAACTAGAAAAGATACAGTGAGAAGGGGATCAACGAATTGTTGGCTTGAGGGGTCTTGACCTAGGTTGAGAGTTAATGTTAACCAATAAAACCCTCTTACTACTGGCCCTTTCACCAATGACCTACTTGCGCAAGTCAAGGTCTCACCCGAAGCAGCATGGGGGGGTACTGGAACTAGGTTTTGACAACCTGAGAGAGGTTTGAATGATGTGGGTGCCTTAAGATCCAAAATAACCATAAATAGATCCAAAATAACCCTTACGTACAAATTTAGGTCAATTATGCAAAATTCCTTGCACAAGTTAACATAGCATCTATAATCCAAGAAATAACCCTTAACAAAAAAATATTAGAACCTTATACTGTCATATCCATCCAATAATGATTCATATAAACCCAGAAACAATTGCACAAGATATCTAATTGTAGACAATACAAGAATCATAAATAATATGCAGAAACATTGATAACATGCAATTTAGACTCAGATATCCGCAACAAAAGTTCTTTATTAATATTAGTTCAGATCCTTCACACAAAAACCCTTCAGTCATCTGCACACACAGCCAGTGGGGTTCACACACAGCCAATACGAACAAGCCTTCTACCCAGACAATTCCACACCAAAGTGTCACAAGATAGCTAGATCTAACATCCACATTCAAAATGATCCAAAAAATGACTTCTTAGACTTGATTTAGACTTATATTTATAGTTTTAGCCTACGCTACTCTAGGTTTCGCAAACCGTGGTTTACGGCCCCGTGTTCTATACTTTTTACCCATTACAGCTCATGAGGGGCTTTGAGCTGCCCCAAAGCCCCTGCGCACGACTAAAATTACAAAATATATTACAAAAATATATAAAAAATGCTCTTTGGACTTAGGGAACCTCGCTCGAACACGTAAAGTACCTAGAAATATTGGGTAATCTCACCCCCAAACCAATCCTGAAATTAACCCATAAATGTGGGTATAACTAAGTGTAGATCAAAATCAACAGACCAGCAGATTATAAGAACATCAATTTCAGATGAGTATACTACTAAGTATAGTGCAACAGTTACAGGAAGAAATGGTCCGGGTGAGAAGCGACAATGAAAGATTGATGCAAGAGTAGGAAAGGATTCTAAAAAGCCTCTCCGACAGGCAGAATCAAGGGATAGTTCCACCAGGCCCTGAAAGAGACACTTGGGAAGAAAGTGAACAGTGACGACAGACTAATGACAAGCTGAAAGGAAGTCATACACAACGGAGCAATAAAAACAAAAATTATAACGAAGCAGAATCTGGAAATGTGTCAGAACAGCAAGAGATGAAGAAACATAAAGTGGAATTGCAGGGTGAGTTTTGGAAAATAGAACATCCTACTTTCGATAGAGAGGTGGAAGAGGTGGAAGAGGTGGAAGAATCATGGCTAATTAACATGAACAAGTATTTTCAAGTTTATGAATATAGCAACAACCTCAAAGCTTGCTTGGCTATCTATCAACTAAGGGAGAAAACTACTTTGTGATGGGAGGAAGTCAAAAATGTTTGAAGTATTGAAGACAAGAATGTGACCTGGGATGAGTTCCAACAATACTTCAAGGATAAGTACCTAACAGAGTGTTTCTACGATGATAAATCTCGAGAATTCCATGATTTGAGATTGGGACAGTTGACAATGGATGAATTTATAACTAATTTCACATCATTGTTAAGATATGTACCTTACCTGAGAGATGAGAAGGCTAAAGTTCAATGATTTTTGAGTAGTCTGCCTACCCACAATGAAATAAAGAATTGAATTTGTTAACCCAAAGACTATGGAAGAAGTGATTCGAAAAGCATGAATGTGCTATCAGCAGTCCAAGGCAAAAGGGGAAACATGCAGAAATTGGCTGCAAAAGAAAGGACACAAATTTTTTTCAAATTTTACGAATACTAGATTTGTTAATTTTAAAAATACTGCAAGGAATTCATCAAGTAGGAAGTATGGAAGAAATCAGCAGAAATCAAAGTGGCCAATAGAGGAGAGACCCACAGAAGTCTCCAGCAAACCAAAGCATTGGTAGACTCAGAAACCCCCTCTAAAATATTGGGGATGCGATGAGGCACATTATTACAAGAATTTTCCTCATCATGGGAGAAGCAAAACAACAACCAACTTGCAAGAGGCTTATACAGTAGGGGATGTGGCTTTAAATATACCAATAATTAATGCAACTTTTGAAGACCGAAAAGCAGATTACCAGCCAACCATGATAGAACTTGAAGGTAAGTTATTTTCACAAACTATTTCTATTTTTTTTGACCCCGGTGCTAGTTTAAGCTATGTAAACCCCTGGATAGTAGAAAAGTGTAATTTCCAAAGCTAGAACTTTAAGAACCCCTGGATGGTACAACTAGGAACTAGGGCAAAGAGAAGGGTTAGTGCTAAAGTTTCAAACTATTCCTTGGAAATTGGAAATCAATAGTTAAAGGTAGAATTAAACATTTTACCTTTGGGTTTCTATGACATACTACTGGGTATGGACTGGCTAGAAGGACACTAGTCTCTAGTAGACTGTAAAGATAAGATCATTTACTTTAGAGCTGAAGACAGGACACGCCAAGAATTGAAAGGAATTAAGAAACCTATGCAATTACTTCCCATCACAACATTCCAGTTGGGTAAATGTATTAGAAAAGGATGCCAAATTTATGCCATCCAAGTGGGATTCACTAATTCTAAGGAGAAGACTCCTATGCTAGAAAATACACGAATGGTATAGGACTTTATGGATATATTTCCAAAAAGCATACCAAGACTACCTCCAAAGTGAGATATCAATTTCACTATCGAATTAATGCCTCGTAGCGCACTAGTGTCATGAGCACCATATCGGATGAGTGCCCCCAAGTGAACAAAATTAAAAATGCAATTACAAGAAAATCTGGATAAGGGATATATTATACCAAGTGTATCCCCTTGGGGAGCACCAGTTTTGTTCGTGAAGAAAAAAGATGGAACAATGTGAATGTGCATGGATTACAGGCATCTCAACAAGTTGACATTTAAGAATAAATACCTGATGCCACACATATATGATCTTTTTGATCAAGTGAAGGGAGAGACTATATTTTCCAAGATAGATTTAAGGTTTGGTTACCATCAGATTATAATTAAAGATGAATAAATCTACAAAACAACCTTCAAAACTCGATACATGCACTATGAGTTCGTTGTTTTTCCATTTGGATAAACCAATGCGCCAACAACGTTCATAAGCTTGATGCATGGCATATTTCATCTCTTTTAGGACAAGTTTGTTTTGATATTTATTGAAGACATATTAATTTATTCAAGAACCATGGAAGAGCATAAGCAACACTTATGACAAGTGCTGGAAATGTTGAGAAAACATCAGTTGTATGCCAAGTTCAACAAATGCGATTTCTTCAAAGAGTAGATATAATATTTAGGCCATTTCAATTATGCCGAATGCATAGTAGTAGATCCCAAGAAAATAAATACTATCATGGAATGGAAGGTGCCCAAAAACCTAGCCGACATACATTCATTTATTATATTGGCTGGATATTCCAAGCGCTTCATCGAAGGATTCTCAAAAATTTCTTTTCCTATTACATCTCTATAACGAAAGGGAAAAATGTTTAAATAGACCAGTGAATGTTAAAATATTTTTTAACTATTAAATCAGTTGCTGACTATTGCCCCTGTCTTGAGGGTAGCTGACCCAAAAAAGGAATTTGAGGTATGCACCGATGCGTGCAAGGAAGGAGTAGGAGAAATATTTTCTCAAGATGGAAGGGCCATTTCTTATGAGTCAAGAAAGCTAAAATAACATGAACACTGCTATTCTGCTTACGATCTAGAGCTGACAGCAGTAGTGCACGCACTCAAGGTATGTAGACACTACTTATTGGGAAAGAGGTTCTTGTTGAAGACATATCACATCAGCTTGACTAACTACTTTAGACAAGCTGATTTGAATGCTCGCCAAGAAAGGTGGAATTCATTTCTAAGCGAATTTAATTTTGAAATTCAGCATGTTAAGGGCAAGGAAAATCGCATTTCTGATGCTTTGAGCAGAAAACTGCATTGCGTGTATGAAATTTACTTTAATAAAGTAGAATTCAAAATTCAGGATCAAATAAAAGAAGCAGCTGAAAAGGATCCTGAATATCAATTTTTGTGGTAGCAAGTAAATGAAGTAGAAAATCAGGAAAAGCTATCACATTATGAGATTAATAGAGATAGGCTTTTAACTTTTAGAGGAAAGATATACATTCTGAATTGGATGAATTTGAAATACTTGATCTTGGACGAATTTCATCGCAGTACTTATTTTGGACATCCATGTTACCAGAAAATGATTACCGCAATTAGGAAAGTTTATTTTTGGCCTAGTATGCGGAAAAATTCCTGAATACTTAACCAAGTGTCTGGAATGCCAACAGGTTAAGGTGGAACATCAACATCCAGTAAGATTGTTGCAGCCCATACCTGTACCAAAATGGAAATGGGAGGTTATGTCCTTGGATTTTATTACTGGCCTACCGAGATTGAAGAGACATAATGATTCTATAATGGTGGTCATAGATAGAGTGAGAAAGGAAGCTCACTTTATTCCAATACAATATAATTACAAAAGGGTGAAGATTGCAGATATTTTCATGAAGGAAATTTTTAGGTTGCATGGCATTTCTAAAACAGTTATCTCAGATCAAGATGTAAAGTTCACTTCAGCATTTTGGAAGGCATTGTTTATCGGGTTGGGCACACAGATCAACTTTAGCACCACATATCATCCACATATGAATGGAAAAACAGAGCGAGTGAATCAAATCCTAGAAGACATAATACACATGTACATAATGCAACAACCCACAAAGTGGGAAGATTATCTACATCTAGTGGAATTCGCGTACAATAATGGATATCAAGAGTCACTTAAAATGAGTCCCTTTGAAGCCTTATCTGGGAGACAGTGTCGAACTCCCATTAATTGGAGCAGTTCAGAAACCAAATTAACTTGGCCCAAAAATGTTGGCTGAGATGGAGCAAGAAGTAAAGAAGATTAAACAAAATCTAAAAGCTGCTCGATATTAGCAGAAGGTTTATGCAGACAAAAAGAGAACCTATCAGGAGTTTGAAGTCGATGATCATGTGTATGTGAGAATCAAGACCAAGAAAATTACCTTAAGGTGGACTTCATGTGCCAAATTGGCTCCCAGGTTCTGTGGACCTTTCCAAATCTTGGGAAGAGTGGGACCAGTGGCTTATCGATTGGCATTACCCAGTCACATTCTGGTGCACAATATGTTTCATGTATCAATACTAAAATGATATGTTCATGACCTGAGGCATGTAATACATTGGCAAAAATTTCAAGTAGGAATAATATTGAGTACCAAATTTCCAAAAAAGATGAATTTTGTATTAATTAACTTGAGCCTTTGTTGATTTTAGGTCAAACCTGATGGAAAATTTCTGGTAGAACCTCAACGTATTCTTGATCAGAGAGAATTCACACTTCGGAGGTGGGCCATCATCCAAGTTAAAGTGCAGTGGAAGCACTTTGGCTCGGAAGAGGTTACATGGGAAGACGAGGGATTTGTGCGTGAGCCATACCAAAAATTATTTACTGATATGGAATAGAACTCCGAGGAAGATGTTTACTTCCAAAGGGGGAAGATGTGACATTTGGATTTAATCCTTAAACTATTGCTTTTTATTTTAAAATATATTATGCATTTAATTTTTTTAAATGAGATTAACAAGTAAAGTTAATCTAGTAATGAACATGATTATTTTATTTTCTTTAAATAAAGAATTATTTATGGAATCCTTTTTTTCATAAAAACTAATGATAAATTATTCCAAGGTTCCAGAGTAGTTAGGCAAACACATTTAAAATATAGTTATTTTTCCTCCGAGGATAAATGGGAAATCCCAGTGAGGAAAAGGGGTTTTGTAAAACTTGGAGGAGAGCCTAAAGTCTGAGAGTGAATCCAAAGGTGGTTGGAACCAGTGGAAACTTTGCAACCTAAATCTGGAAAGGAAGATAGGACTGAGGGTCTTAAGGTCTATTCCAAAAATACTGCTATCTAAGTTCTACTCTGGTGTGGAGCACGGGAGGAGTTCAGGACGTAATCGCCTCTCTCAAGGTCGGGAGGATATCATTAGCATTCTGAAATAAGTTAAGTAACTTAATAATTTGTTAATGAAGATATGTGAATTCTTACTGTGTTTTCCTGATTAGCTAAACTAATATTTCTGTAATTGAGAAAAAAAAGTAAAGGAAAGTAAAGACATATGTGTGTTATTTTTCTTCCAGAAAGCATAAATCAAGGTATGTAGTAGTAAATAAGCAAACTCATTATTTCTGCACTCCAAGATAGATTAAATCTCTTTGTATCTATTTAACTGTGTATGTGAATGAAGAAATACTATGCTAGTGTAGAAATAGTAATAGGTTTTTTAAGAACATAAAACCTTAATAAGGTGATGGAGGGGATTGTCAGACTGTCCGGGGTGGAAACCCTAAATTGTACAATTCATCCTCTCTTGAGAAAATTACTATACATGGACTGTGGGACTTCAGAAAGAACCCAAAAACAGTGATGGTTCGGACATCAACCTGGTATAGTGGTTGAATAATATTGGGAAAACTTTAAAATGATAGCTAAATAATAATTACAGAGCAAACGAAAGAATTAAATGAATGAATGAATGTTATGTATTACAGACCATAGCCATAGATGGGTACTGCTATTCATAATTAAAAATGTAATACATAATGGAGAAACCTGAAGACAAGATAAAGATAATTGTAATGCTATCATATTTATAAATAAGGAAATTGCATGAGTAGCATTCAACATAAAGAAATATAGGAGAACTGCATGCAGGTATTCTGGTGCTATTATGAGTATACAAACTTAGCATAGAAGGAAACAAACTACTTGAATGAAGATATAAGTAAAGTCTACACAACTGACGCATAGAGAGAAATCATTGCTAAATAGTTATGTCCATATATATTAAAACGAGGTGTAATATGGTAAACAACATCCATGACTATATATATATTTACAAAAAATACTTATACAAAACCATGCTAAAACATTATAATTGTATCGAGTATTATGAAAAGAAATAAAGGGAAAGGTTTCCAAGTGATACTGAAAATTATTTCAAAGTATAGAGCGGAGTGAGAAAGCTCTAGAATGCGACTGTGCATTCGTTATAGGTACAAGAAAACCTCTAATCATCTATAAATTTACACTTTAATCCATTCAAAGGCCAAATAAACCCTTACACCAGTTAATCAAACCCTAGAGCCCTAAGGGCTTCATCTGAAAATCAGAGGGTCTATACCTCGAAAAACTTGAGAAGCTTCAAGTAAACAAAGTCATTTTAGGAATCTGTGGTACTTGTATGCAGAAGAGGAGAAAATATTTATTAACTAAAGCAGTAATGGCCAAGGGGAACACCATGCAAATATAAGGATGCGAGGTCCATGAAAAACTACCTGAAATAAGAAGAAAGCAAGAACCATGGTTAGGGTTTGTAAAATAAAAACCTTGAGGAAACACAACTAAGCTTGCAAAGAGGAAAGAATAAACCTAGATCCAATTCAATTAACTCACCTTAGTACATATGCAGAGATCCATGATGAAAAAAACTAGAAACAAGAAAGTGAAGTGAGTCAATTCGGAAAGCCCTCATAATTTCTAAATTGTAGACAGAAAGAAATTACCCTTGCCGAAACAATACCTCGAAAAGCCTCAAGGTCAACCTGAAGGCATCGAGCTGAGGAACCTGGTTGAATACTCAGTTGTATGAGGAAGAACAAATCTTCATAGTAACCCTGTAGAGAAAAGGGTCGAAAGGAAACATTGAGATACTGAAACAAAGAATACAAATACATCTGTCATTATAATCCAAAAAAATGGAGTCAAGCATAACGAACCCCAGATAATTGTAATGAACCATGTACAAAAAGAAAAATGAACAAACAATGCAAATGAAAAATTCTAAGTTGGGTTGATGGGAAACCTTTACATATACCTGAGCGCAGTTGATTAACCAGGAGAGTCAACCAAAGCTGTTGAGTAAAGGAGTCATAACAGCGCCGAATTCCACAGCAGGAGAGTTCAGAGCGCTCCACAGTCCCGCATAGGCATGTAATGAAAGCAGATAGGGTTGAGGGGTGGGTCAATACCCTAACCTCTCCCGAAGTTTCATCACACTTGTAGATCAAGTGGGTAAGTAAATCCATGGTGGAAACCTCAGCAGTATTCAATCCACAATCACCATAACCAATCACTGAAATAAATCTTTGCAGAGATTTGGTTGAGTACACCATCATGATGTCGAATTAATCAAGTGCAATATCCAGCCTTACAAATACTATTAAAACCTTTAAGTATAGTTAATGCTAGATAGTTGACAGGTGACCTATTCTTTCAAGTGGTTAAGCCATGGTAGCTTCTAAGGAATAAGAAATTACATGTGGTTGCAATTATTTAACCAATGTAATTTATGCCTATTGAACATTATAATATTTGATATTAACATGCCTTCGTAAGGTTATGGTGAATGGGTTTACAATTCGCAATATATATATATATATATATATATATATATATATATATATATATATATATATATATATATATATATATATATATATATATATATATATATATATATATATATATATATATATATATATATATATATATATATATATATCATTAATATAGAAATTAATTATGTTTTTTTTTTTTTTTTTTTATCTTGTTTGAATTATATCAAGTGGAGAATGGAAGTACCAGTAATAAATAGTAAAAGTGGTAAGTAACATAGAGTTTAAAAAAAATTGTAAGTGGTTGTCACAAGTGGTATCAGAGTAGGTTTCACATGCTGGGACCCAAATGGGGTCACCTAAATAACAATTTTTGTGTGTAAATTGTGCACAGAACTAGAAAAGATACAATGAGAAGGGGATCAATGCACCAAGTACCCATAAATAATAAGGAATCTCACCCCCAAAACAATCCTGAAATGAACCCAGAAATGTGGGTATAGTTGAGTGTAGATCAGCATCAACAGCTCAGCAGATTCTTAGAAGAACAACAACGTTAAATGAGTATATTATTGAGTATAGTGCAATAATTACAATAAGAAATGGTTCAGGTGAGAAGCGACAATGAAATACTGATGCAAGAGCAGGAGAGGATTCTTAAAAGCCTCTCTGATAGGCAGAATCAAGGGATAGTTCCACCAAGCCCTGAAAGAAACACCAGGGAAGAAAGGGAACAACCACGAGAGACTAATGACAATCTAGAAGGAAGTCATACATAGTGGAGCAGTAAAAACAAAAATTATCATGAAGCAGAATATGGAAATGTGTGAGAACAACAAGAGATGAAGAAACAAAAAGTGGAATTGCAGGGTGAGTTCCAAAAAATCAAACATCCTACTTTCGATGGAGAGGCCGAAGAGGTGGCAGAAGCGTGGTAATTAACATGAACAATTAATTTCAAGTCTATGAATATAGCACAACCTCAAAGCTCACTTGGCTATCTATCAACTGAGGGAGAAAGATACTTTGTGGTGGGAGGAAGTAAAAAATGTTCGAAGTATTGAAGACCAGAATGTGACCTGGGATGAGTTCCAGCAATACTTCAAGAATAAGTACCTAATGGAGCATTTCTATGATGAGAAATCTTGAGAATTCCATAATTTGAGATTGGGACAGTTGACAATGGATGAATTTATAACTAAGTTCACATCATTGTTAAGATATGTACCTTACCTAAGAGATGAGAAGGCTAAATTTCAGTGATTTCTGAGCAGTCTACCTGCCCACATGAAATTAAGAATCAAATTTGTTAACATAAAGACTATGGAAGAAGTGATTCCAAAAGAACAAATGTGCTATCAACAGTCCAAGGCAAAAGGGGAAATAGGCAGAAACTGGCCACCTAATAAAGGACATAAAAATAATTCAAATTTTAAGAATACCAGGTCTAGTAATGTTAAAAATACTACAAGTTATTCAACAAGTAGGTAGTTGGTAGAAATCAGCAGAAATCAAAGTGGCCAATAGAGGAGAGACCCACAAAATCCTCCAGCAAACCAGAGCATGGGTGGACTTAGAAACCCCCTCTACAATGTTGGGGATGTGGTGAGGCACATTCTCACAAGAATTGTCCTCATCATGGGAGAAGCGAAATAACAACCAACTTGCAAGAGGCTTCTACGATAGGGGATTTGACTCGAAATATACCAAGAATTAATGAAACTTTTGAAGACTGAAAAGAATATTACCAGCCGACCATGATAGAACTTGAAGGTAAGTTATTTTCACAAATTGTTTCTATTTTGGTTGACCTTGGTGCTAATTTAAGCTATGTAAACCCTCACATAGTAGAAAAGTGCAATTTGCAAAGCCATAAATTTAAGAACCCCCGGTTGGAACAACTAGCCACTGGGGCAAAGAGAAAGGTTAGTGCTAAACTTTCAAACTATTCCTTGGAAATTTGAAATCGACAGTTAAAGGTAGAATTAAACATTTTACCTTTGGGTTCCTATGACATACTACTGGGTATGGACTAGCTAGAAGGACACTAGTCTCTCGTAAAATGTAAAGATAAGATCACTTACTTTAGATCTGAAGATGGGACATGCCGGGAATTTCAATTAATTAAGAAACCTCTGCAATTATGTCGTATCACAGCATTCCAATTGGGTAAATGTATTAGAAAAGGATGCCAAATTTATGCCATCCAAGTGGGATTCACTAATTCTAAGGAGAAGGCTCCTTTGCTGGAAAATATACCAGTGGTAAAGGAATTAGATGTATTTCCATAAAGTATACCAGGACTACCTCCAAAGAGAGATATCGAGTTCACTACCGAATTAATGCCTGGTAGCGCACTAGTGTCACGAGCACCATATCAGATGAGTGCACTTGAGCTAACATAATTAAAAATGAAATTACAAGAATTGTTGTATAAGGGATATATTAGACCAAGTGTATCCCCTTGGGGACCACCAATGTTGTTTGTGAAGAAAAAATATGGAACGATGCAAATGTGCATGGATTACAGGCAGCTCAACAAGTTGACAATTAAGAATAAATACCCGTTGCCATGAATAGATGATCTTTTTGATCAAGTGAAAGGAGAGACTGTATTTTCCAAGATATATTTAAGGTCTAGTTACCATCAAATATAATTAAAGACGAAGACATCTACAAAACAACCTTTCGAACTTGATACAGGCACTATGATTTCGTGGTTTTTCCATTTGGATTAACCAATGTGGCATCAACGTTCATGAGCCTGATGCATGGCATATTTCATCACTTTTTGGACAATTTTGTTTTGATATTTATTGACGAAATATTAATTTATTCAAGAACCATGGAAGAGCATAAGGAAAACTTACGACAAGTGTTGGAAATGTTGAGAAAACATCCGCTGTATGCCAAGTTCAGAAAATGTGATTTCTTCAAAGAGCAAATACAATGGTTAGGCCATGTCATTTCTGCCGAAGGCATAGCAGTAAATCCCAAGAAAATAAATACTATCCTGGAATGGAAGGTGCCCAAAAACGTAACGAACATACGTTCATTTATGGGATTGGCCAAATATTACAAGCGCTTCATCGAAGGATTCTCAAAAATTGCTTTTCCTATTACATCTTTGCATCAAATGGGAAAATTTTTTAAATGGACCAGCGAATGTCAAACTAATTTTCAACTCTTAAAGTAGTTGATGACCCAAAAAAGGAATTTGAGGTATGCATTGATGCGTGCAAGGAAGGAGTAGGAGCAATATTGTCTCAAGATGGAAGGTCCATTTCTTATGAGTCAAGAAAGCTAAAAGAACATGAACATCGTTATTCCTCTTACGATCTAGAGTTGACAGCAGTAGTGCATGCACTCAAGGTATGGAGACACTACATACTAGGAAAGAGGTTCATGTTGAAGACAAATCACAAAAGCCTTACCAACTACTTTAAACAAGTTGATTTGAATGCTCGCCAAGCAAGGTGGAATGCAATTCTAAGCGAATTTGATTTTGACATTGAACATGTTAAGGGCAAGGAAAATCACGTTGCTGATGATTTGAGCAGAAAAATACATTACTTGTATGAACTTTACTTTAATCAAGTAGAATTTAAATTTCAGGACTGAATAAAAGAAGCAGCTGAAAAGGATCCTGAATATCAATTTTTGTGGCAGCAAGCAAATAAAGCAGAAAATAAAGAAAAGCTATCATATTATAAGATTAATAGAGATCAACTTTTAACTTTTAGAGGAAAAATATAAATTTCGAATCAGATGAGTTTGACAGAGTTGATCTTAGACGAATTTCATCGCAGTACTTATTTTGGACATCCAAGTTACCAGAAAGTGTTGACCGCAATTAGGAAAGTTTATTTTTGGCCTAGTATGCGGAAAAATGTTGTTGAATATTTAACCAAGTGTTTGGAATGCCAACAGGTTAAGGTGGAATATCAACATCCAGCACGATTGTTGCTGCCCATACCTATACCAGAATGGAAATGGGAGGTTATATCCTTGGATTTTAATAATGGTCTACAAAGATCGAAGAGACATAATGATTCTATAATGGTGGTCATCGATACACTGAACAAGGCAACTCACTTTATTCCAGTACAATATAATAACAAAAGGGTGCAGATTGCATATATTTTCATGAAGGAAATTTTTAGGTTGCATGGCATTCCTAAAATATTTATCTCAGATCAATATGTAAATTTCACTTCAATGTTTTGGAAGGCTTTGTTTACCAGGTTGGGCACACAGATCAACTTTAGTACCGCATATCATCCACATAAGGATAGACAAACAAAGCGAGTGAATCAAATCCTAGAAGACATTATGCGCATGTACGTAATTCAACAATCCACAAAGTGGGAAGATTATCTACATTTAGTGGAATTCACATACAATAATGGATATCAAGAGTCTCTTAAAATGAGTCCCTTTGAAGCCTTATATGGGAGGTAGTGTCAAACTCCCATTAACTGGAGCAATCCATAAACCAAATTAATTCTTGGCAGATATTTTCATGAAGGAAATTTTTGGGTTGCATGGCATTCCTAAAACAATTATCTCAGGTCGAGATGTAAAGTTTAATTTAGCCTTTTGGAAAGCACTGTTTACTGGTTTGGGCACAAATATCATCTTTAGTACCTCATATCATCCACAGAAAACTGGGTAAAAAGAGCAAGTGAATCAAATCCTAGATGACATGTTACACATGTAAATAATGTAACAACCTACAAAGTGGGAAGATTATCTACATATAGTGGAATTCACGTACAATAATGGATATCAAGAGTCTCTTAAAATGAGTCCCTTTGAAGCCTTATATGGGAGACAGTGTCAAACTCCCATTAACTGGAGTAGTCCAGAAACCAAATTAATGCTTGGCCCAGGAATGTTGGCTGAGATGGAGCAAGAAGTAAAGAAGACTAGAAAGAATCTAAAAGCTGCTCAAGATCGTCAGAAGGTTTATGCGGACAAAACAAGAACCTATCGGGAGCTTGAAGTGGGTGATCATGTGTATGTGAAAATCAAGCCCAAGAAAATCACCTTAAGGTGGACCTCGTGTGTTGAATTAGCTCCCAGGTTCTGTGGACCTTTCCAAATCTTGGAAATACTGGGACCAGTGGCTTTTCGACTAGTGTTACCCAGTCACATTCGAGTACACAATGTGTTTCATGTATCAATACTGAAATGATATGTGCATGATACGAGGCATGTAATATTTTTGCAAAGCATTTAGGTAGGAATAATATTGAGTACCAAATTTCCAAAAAAGATGAATTTTATATTAATTAACTTAAGCCTTTGTTGATTGTAGGTGGAACTCGACGACGAATTTCTTGTAGAACCTCAACGTATTCTCGATCAGAGAGAAATCACGCTCTAGAGGGGAGCCATCACCCAAGTTAAAGTGCAGTGGAAGCACTTTGGCCCGGAAGAGGCTACATGGGAAGATAAGGGATTTATGCATGAGGCATACCCAAAATTATTTGTTGATATGGAATAGAACACTGAGGATGGTGTTTACTTCCAAAGGGGAAGATGTGACATTTGGATTTAATCCTTATGTTACACCATTTTTCGGTCATCTAACCTATGATCATTAGATAGACCTAAGTACACCATGTAAGACCAATTTTACCCTAAGTAAAATTTCTTTCACTATGAAAATAACTTAGTAAACCACCTTTATTAAGTCGTTTATGGTCTAAACAGGAAATCCCAGGAGGAAGTATTAAATAAATTTACATTTGTTTGATTGTCCTCAAGGAATAATTAGTTAAACAGTAGTTTAATTAATATTCCGGGTTATATTTAACCCAAAAGAAGGAAATTAATTAGATAAATCATTATTTATCTTATTATTTTCTAAGAATAATTATTTAAACCTTATTTAAATAATATTCTTTGTTAAATATGACTAAATCACCCTTAAATAATTAAATAAATCATTATTTATTTGATTATTACTCAACCACATCAATAAAAATGATAAATAAATCATTTATTTATTTATTATTTACAAATAAAGGGATTTGACCGAAGTCAAATTCCTTTTCCCTCCAACAAATATAATAAAATATTCCATAAAAGTTGGATCTTGATTTGGTTAATAATATTTTAATTATGCACCAATATCTAGACTAACTCAAGATTTTGTTATAAATGGAAGGGTTTTCCCATTCATTTATCACCTTTTGTTGCCTAAAGATCGATCTGGATCTATACTTTTGGTCTGATTATTGATCCACCATCATAGTCATATTTTGCTACCATTTTTGTCTGGGCTTTCTACACCATCAAGAGAGAGGAATTTTAGATCTGAAGTGTTGAGGACTTACAAGAACCCATCCCATTGAGGAGAACAGGGAACACCCTCTTGTGTTTTCCTCCCAGGTGCCATTAATACAAAATTCATTCAACACATTCTTGTCTTGTCTATTGGATGTATGGAGTAAATCTTGTTTTTTCTACTGCTTAATGTCTTCTAATGCATAGATATAGATTTTCGTAGCATTTATCTTGATCACCTAACTGTAGATCTGAGGATATTAGAAGCCATCTTTGCTGTTAGGGTTGTTTGTTATATGCAGCTAAAGTGGTCTTCTTTTGTACGCTTGGAATTAAGATTCACACTAACAACTGGCTACTCCACATGGGTTTACGATTACAACCGTTGTCATTTTTCTGATCCTTGCATATCTAGCTACTTCAAACCCTAGGATTTCTCTTCAGTCCCTTATTTTTTCTTTTCTTGATGTTGTTTTTTACCTATAAAACCCTAAAACAATAAAAATTCTGACTTCCGTGTGTTTTCGGACCTATTGTGTAGGTGACAGACATCAGTAGCCGCTGAGACGATAAATTTTTCTGAAATCTGCCACCGAGAGTGCCTGAATTGCAGGTCACACTTTTTGGCCCAAAACCTGCAACTTGGACCCTCAGGACGCACCTTTCATCCCAAAAACTGCGACCTCTGCTGAAAACAGGTCAGAAACTGCGACCTGGACTTTTTGTAGGGATTTTTCTGAAAGTTTTCTGGGTTTGTCTAAGCCTCTGTTTAGGGTTGTCTATCCTCCGTCTCTGCCTATTTTGGACCTGTACTTGTTCTGTTTTGCTCAACTAAGTGGGAACTTAGCCCCCTAGGGCTTTAGTAACCTCCACTATTTGTGGAATATTTTTTGCTGTTGTAGGTTGTCTGAAATTTCAGAGTCTTCAGCCATTTTTTCAGATTTGATACCTCACCTTCAGATCTGTTTTAGATAAGCTTGTTATCCATCAAAATCACCTCATCTAGATTTTTTTGGGTTTTCCTCTAGGGTTCACTATATTTCCCTTCAATATATAGCCTTTCGCCACCTCTTTTACAACAATTTTTCCTCTGATTTGTTGCTATTTTCTGCACCACTTTCCAACAGATCTTGTCTTTTAGATCCTTGTCCCTCTTGACCTTAGATCTATTGGATTTTTTAGTGTGTTTTGATTAGTTTTTACTCACCTATAGACTAGTTGTTGAGAAACCCACCTCTTTGGGTTTAGATTATTTCATTATCAGCTATTTATTTTCTCTTTTTGCAGGCCTATATACTATCATTGCAGGCTTATTTAAAGCTATACAACACACTTTTTCTTTTTCTCTACAAACGTCTAGGCTTAAAAGTTAAAATTTACACACTTTTACACACACACCCTAAGCAAAAAAGGGCTTGGTTAACATCACCAAGAAAAGACTCTAAAAATATTGAAATCAATTGATCCTGCACCTCCCTGCCCTTGTCGGTCTCTTTTTCCTTTGTGCTATGTTTGTGTCGTCATAATTATGCCACCAAGGCATTTATCTCGGAGACTTCTTGGCCTCCATCCTCAATTTCCAGTAGGAATACGTACTCCTCTGCATAGGATTCGAGTTAGTCCTCCACCGAGTGTGCACACCGACTCTTCTTCTGGTCCTTAGGGTTCTCCTTCTCGTTCCACCTTTGGTTCTTCCCCTAACACCTTCACCATGTCTAGTGCAACACCTAATATTGGTGGTAACCCCGGCCCTCATGCCGAGAATACCACTAGCAGGACCACAACGGACACTACCCCGACTGTGCCCTTGCTCCCATTCATGGCAGGCCTCGACCTCCCTGATTTTGACTAGTTGATAAACGACCCTATACACCATGACGCTAGTTGTCCTGCTATGCCGACAAAGCTCCCTTCCTACATCCCAAAGTTTGAAGGCCTTGCTGGAGAAGATCCTTAAAATCATGTTCAATATTTCCACATGTGGTGTTCGTCTAACTCCATTACCGATGACTCTGTCTGTCTTCGGTTGTTCCAACGAATGCTTATAGGTCAAGCTTCTAAGTGGTATGTTGATAAGGTCCCTTCCTCTCATACCACCTTTCCGACTCATGCCCGGGCTTTTCTATCTTACTTCCAGCTTCCCCTTCGTTATGACACTGGTATCGAACTTTTGACTTCTTTCCATCAATCATCTATGACCCGCCTATCCAATCATGTCCAAGAATGGTGAAGAAGAAAGATCCTATGTCAATCCCCTACCTTCGAAGACCATGTCTACATGGACTGGTTCCTTAGATCTCTCTTGCCTCCTATCGGAAAAGATGTCGCATCGCATTTTCCTCAAACTAAAGAAGCCACCCTCCAAATGGCGTTAAAATATGACCTGATCTATGCTCAGTCGAGTTATGTTTATAGTGTTCTACTTGATCTTCCTAGACCCGGTGGTTAACATTGGAGCTCTCTCTAATCCATACACTCAACACCCCATGGGTTATGGCTTTCCTTGGGGGGGGGGGGGCAACACCTCCTGCACTCTTCCCCCTCTCGGTAGCACGTATCCAGGATATGGCATGCATCCTCTTTTTTCCTATTCTCCTGTTTGCCACACTTTTACCCAACCTCCTTATTATCTTTATCCACAACTTGGTGCTCCAGCTCCTCCAGCATTAGCACCTCTGCCTCCCTTGACTTCTCAACCCCCCGCAATAGTAGCCACCGCCCCCTCAGGAGCAGGTGTATGCATAGCAGGGTTTTGTGGCTACCCAACCTCCTGAAGGATAGGTGGGCACTCAACCTCTTCCATCTGGTACCTCTGATTACCAGATTATCATGATGAACTCTGCTCAACCTCTAACCGTAGACATCAATCTTCAGACTTGGTCCTGTCAATACAACAAGCCTCCCGCTACGTCTGTCCCCGAGCCGCCTCCTTCGGTCTCTATAGAGCCTCTTTCGACACCTAATGGTCCCTTGCAGATCCCTCAGCCTAAGGTGGAGGTTCATGCCAAGATCCCTAAGGGACCACTATGCCAAAATGATGCTTTTGGCAAAGCTGCCCATTCGTATAGTATAGTAGATGATTTGGTGCAATCTCTTGCTGCCATTTCAACACTGGAACTCCTCCAGTCATGCCCTTCACAACAAAAAGCTCTACTATCTTCCATGGGCACTGTAGATCCTTCTAATGATCGATTGATTGTCTTTGATGTTGACTAGTCAGAACATCCTCCTCTGCCTGCTTCTGTCGCCTTCCAAATCCCAGTCAAGATCTGGAACACCAATGTTTCCCGTTGCATCATTGATGAGGGGGCATCTACCTGTGTGGTGTACGCTTCGGTTTGGAAGTAACTCGGATCACCTGAGTTGGCTCCTTCCATGATCACTCTCCGAGCGTGGGATGGCCACACCTCCTAGCCCATTGGCCTATTCTGCAATTGTCCTATTACTCTTGCGGGCAAGACTATTTGTGTTGATGTAGAAGTCATAGATGACCCCTTAGATTAAAACATTCTATTGGGTCGTAGCTACACCTATGCGATGTCTGCTGTCCCATCTGTGGTTCACTGCAAGATGTTCTCCCCTCATAATGGAAATATAGTCACCATTTATCATTGACATATTACGAACTGAAGTCTCAGACCTCCTCTGAGTCCACCATCTCGTCAGTGGCCAATAAGCAAACTGTCGATCCTTTGACCAGTTTCTCACCCAGAGTCTACAAAGATTCCTCATTGCTTGGTACATTCCCTAGTCTTACCCCTCCTGTCTCTAATCCCAGATCATCGAATGTTTGCATGATGAAATCGTCTTGGGCTGCCCTCAAGCAGCCTGCCTCGGCTAGTCATCAGCCTCCTCACTCTCCACAACCTACTACTAGCCCTTTGATTCAGCCTTCTAGATCTCCTCCTCCTGGCCCTTCAGCTGGTATCCATGAGCCTCTTTACCCTCCTAGAATGGTTCCTCCAGGCCTTAACCATTTAGGAGCTGTCCCGCCTGGCCATTACCCCTCTGGTCAGATACTGTTCCTAGCTCCTCCCCCAGGAGTGTACATGGTACCTGTCATGGCCACCCTCTCTCTTTCTAACTTGACCCTTGCGATTCCTGTCTGGTACCTTGATCCTCCAGCCGCTACCCCGCCTGGTCAACCCCAACCTTATCTTGCTTTGACCCCGGTTCAACCGGTCCCCATGACTTCTCCCGCTGCAACAGTGCCTCAACCACCTCAACAGGAACCACCTCCTGTTGCGACCACTTTGGGCAAGAAGGTAAAAGCTCGCAAGAAGGCATCAAAAGACATGGCTCCCCCAACAAACCCTGCCCCTCCTCGGCCTCCAAAACATACCATCCAGTGTGCTTTGTGTGATGTTGTTGGTCATGCCACCCATACTTGTCCGAAGTTGCCTCATCTCAAGCCCATGGTTAATGTCACGTCCCTTGAGTCTACGGTCCCAAAAACCTCTGTTACTTCCTCGACTATAGCCAGGAACACAAAGACTATTCACACCAACCACCCCTATGCTTTGTGTGATCTCCATACCCATTTTACCCACCTATGTCCCCAACTTAAGAACTTTCACACCTCTCTAGTGGTAGTTCGCCAATTCGAGGCCAAGTGCAACGAGTCCACCGCTCCCTTATTTGTGTGTTTTTCTTCGGCAAAACCAGAGGACACGAATGTTCCCATTGACATTCTCCCTCTTGATTTTAAGATGATGGAGTTTTCATCCACCATTTTCTACCTATCATCATCAATGAGACCCTCGGTGGAAGTCCCCTTGGAGACTTCCCCTGATGTTTTGCTTGACCTCCCTTCAGCGATCACCCTGGGCTCAACATAGGTAGGTCCTTTATCTGCTTACTCTTCTATCACCCCTTGTGATGATGCGCATGTGAACCTCTCTTCTCATGATGATGAGTCAGGTAGCTTCGCCGCGTCAGGTGGTATTTCTTCCACCAGTCAGCCCATCTTCTATTACAATGACGACATTATGGAAGTAGTCAGCATCCATAACTTTATCTATTCCCCCTTACATCGAACCCATGCATTCGAACTGCATACACCTTGTGGTCATTACATTGACACCCAATTTTTGGGTAAGGTGGCACCCATATTTGAGAGACTAGGAGAAGAAATTCTCCACAACTCTCCTAGTGTATCTAGTCGTGTGGACTCTAGTACCATTATTCTTCCACATTTATAAGAACCTCTAGAGTCCCATATCACTTCAGATCACTCTAGGGATGATACCCCTCGTCATTCCTTCATACTACATAAACAACCCAGTCCCTTCGACATTGTTGTTGACGAACCTGCGAGTTTTCTAGGAGAACACTAGTTCATTATCTCCAAATCCTCTCTTTGGGATAGTGACACCATGTATGCTAATCTGGAAACTTAAA
Source organism: Pinus albicaulis (assembly GCA_034641835.2). Classification (NCBI taxonomy): domain Eukaryota; kingdom Viridiplantae; phylum Streptophyta; class Pinopsida; order Pinales; family Pinaceae; genus Pinus; species Pinus albicaulis. Next base: position 1,358,289,462 of record CM076570.1, read on the forward strand.
GTACATTTGATTCAAATATGCAGTACCAAAAGAGATTGGTAATCCTCCATCCCCTTTCTCAAACTACATAACCATAACAAAAAAAAATGGTGCACCACATCATTAAAATGTGTTTAGATTCCCCTTTTTCTAAATACATTTTTGCATGACGACAATATGCTTGGGGGAACCTATGCCCCTCAACCATAAAAATCCTATATCTCAGCCAAAAACATCACTGAAACCTGCTTTCTCTGATAGGTTGCACTTTTCAGGTCATTTTCCTGGGATAGGTCGCAGTTTTCTGCCCAGTACCTATTACCCAGGTCGCAGAACAGACCCCAAAAACTGCAACCTGGCCTGTTCATGAGCTCTGGGTACCTAAACTAAACTTTCAATCCACTAAAATGAAAGAGTAGGATTAGGCCTCTAACCTACAACTGACGAATCTAAAATTCCAACGGTCGGTTTGTCTACTACGATCGCCGCAAGATTTAGGGCATTCTCTCCTCACTACATTCACCATAGCTCCACCTGCAAATGAGTGAATTTGGAGGGAAAATGCCTTATTAAAAGAAAACCCCTAATTTCTCTTTCGCCTGTTGCGGCCAAACCGTAACTCAGTTTGACAAATTGTCTATACCATTGGAGAGTTCTCACCGAGCCCTCAGATGGGTATCTGTTAGTTTTTAGTGACTTGATACTCCACCAGGACACATTTTTTCCATGAAGCGTCACTTCACCCCTCCTAAAAATTGAATTTCTTCACTTGCAACACTCGTACTGGGGGCACCATTTTGCCTCCATACTTGTCCACACTCGTGTCGACTTTCTTTGTGAGTTACCATCTTGTACTCATGTTTTTTATGGTCCCCATTGGACCTTTTATGTGTGGTAGCACCATCGAGTCACCCTTGTTTAGAGCATTCAAGTTGAGTCATCATTACATTCATGGAATCTATCCCGAGTTCCTTTGCATCTTGCTATAGTCCTCCATCCTTCATTGCTTGGTCCCTCTCTCATGTCGCACACTATAGCCTTTAGTCCCACTATCACCTATCCCTCATGATATTGTGTTAGTCGCTGCTAGGTCATCCATGCCATTTATTCTCTAACAAGGGAAGTCGTCCGTTTGCTACTCAGTACCCCCCATTTCATCATCATCATTGGTTTCAGTTTGTCAGTCGCTCTACTATTTTCTCTTGTGCCTTAGTTGAGGATCCCTTATTGCCTCACCTATGGCGGGCCTCCTTCTGTCGACATCAACTCATTCATTCCAGAAGACAGGTCTAGAGGGCGGTGTACCTTGGTTCCAGCTTCCACTCTTGTTCAGTGCCTCGCATCAGGCAAAGGGACTCCTTATTGCCCTTTGACTTGATTGTTTCTCAGCTCTAGCTCATTTCAGCATGATCGAGATCTGTATACTCAATAGTTTAGTGATGTAGTAGCTGACATCGGTGATTCCCGAGTGTGTGTGAGATGTCTCAGCCCTCATGAGGGGGTGGCCCTACAGGTAGCCCCCCACACACTCAAACGACCTCTTCATTATAGCCTTTGATGCAGCTCCATACATTTGATGATGTCGGCCTCAGCCGTTTGTAGCACCTTTTTGTTTGCATATATCAGTCAGATTTTTAGAACCTTTTCCTGTTTTCAGGGGCATCTAGGTTGCATTTATATCTCATGTACTTAGATATCATTGTACAAGTCCTAGATGTTATCCCAATCACAATATGTATGTGGGATTCATTATCGTGTTGTTTATATGGCTCATGTTTATGCCAGCATGTACTATATTGGCCAGTTCCGTGGTTTACCGGATGCCTTATTGTTTTTACTTTGCCTCGGTGGGCATAGGTATGCCTCCCCTGCTGCCTATAGCATACGTACTTACTCATCAAAGAGACTTGTCGCACCTGTAAGTCTCTCCTCCTCAGGGTCTAGTTCTTTCAGCACCTTGGTCTACCTTATATTTCTCTCTCTTTGACTTCCCCTTCGATGTCTAGTGATTGAGTTCTTACAACATACTTCGGTCATACGATTAGCTCTTAATGCTCGCACGATGGGGGGCAATATGTTACACCATTTTTCCGTCATCTAACCTATGATCATTAGATAGACCCAAGTACATCATGTAAGACCAACTTTACCCTAAGTAAAATTGCTTTCACTATGAAAATAACTTAGTAAAACACCTTTATTAAGTCGTTTATGGTCTAAACAGGAAACCCCATGAGGAAATATTAAATAAATATACATTTTTTTGATTTTCCTCAAGGAATAATTAGTTAAACAATAGTTTAATTAATATTCTTGGTTATATTTAACCGAAAACAAGGAAATTAATTAGATAAATAATTATTTATCTTATTATTTTCTAAGAATAATTATCTAAACATTATTTAAATAATATTATTTGTTAAATATGACTAAATCACCCTTAAATAATTAAATAAATCATTATTTATTTGATTATTACTCAACCACATCCTTTAAAATGATAAATAAATCATTTATTTATTTATTATTTACAAATAAAGGGATTTGACCCAAGTCAAATTCTTTTTTCCTCCAACAAATATAATAAAATATTCCATAAAAGTTGGATCTTGATTTGGTTAATAATATTTTAATTATGCACCAATATCTAGACTAACTCAATATTTTGTTATAAATAGAAGGGTTTTCCCATTCATTTATCACCTTTTGTTGCCTAAAGATCACTCTGGATCTATATTTTTGGTCTGACTCTTGATCCACCATCATAGTCATATTTTGCTACCATTTTTGTCTGGGTTTTCTACACCATCAAGAGAGAGGAATTTTAGATCTGAAGTGTTGAGGAATTACAAGAACCCATCCCATTGAGGAGAACAGGGAACACCCTCTTGTGTTTTTCTCCCATGTGCCATGAATACAAAATTCATTCAACACATTCTTGTCTTGTCTATTGGATGCATGGTGTAAATCTTGTTTTTTCTACTGCTTAATGTCTTCTAATGCATAGATCTAGATTTTTTCAGCATTTATATTGATCACCTGGCTGCAGATCTGAGGATATTAGTAGCCATATTTGCTGTTAGGGTTGTTTGTTATGCGCAACTAAAGTGGTCTTTTTTTCGTACGCTTGGAATTAAGATTCACACTAACACCTTAAACTATTTATTTTTCTTTTAAAAGAGATTATGCATTTAATTTTTTTAAATGAGATTAACAAGTAAAGATAATCTAGTAATGAACATGATTATTTTATTTTGTTTAAACAAAGAATTATTTATGGAATGTTTTTTTTCATAAGAACTGATGATAATGTATTCCAAGATTCCAGAGTAGTTAGGCAAAAGCAGTTAAAAGACAATTATCTTTTCCTCTGAGGATAAATGGGAAATCCTAGTGAGGAAAAGGGGTTCTATAAAACTTGGAGGAGAGCCTGAAGGCTTGAGGCTGAGAGTGAGTCCAGCGCTGGTTGGAACCAGTGAAAACTCTGCAACCTGAATCTAGAAAGGAAGACTGGACTGAGGATCTTGAGGTCTATTCCAAAAATACTACTCTCTAAGTACTACTATGGTGCGGAGCATGGGGGGAGTTGAGGATGTAATCGCCTCTCTCAAGTTTGGGAGGCTATCATCAGCATTATGATGTAAGATAAGTAACTTAAGAATGTGTTAATGAAGATATGTGAATTCTTACTGTGTTTGCCTGATTAGCTAAACTGATATTTTTGTAATTGAGAAAAAATGTAAAGGACAATAAAGACATCTGTGTGTTATTTTTCTTCCAGAAAGAATAAATGATGGTATGTAGTAGCAAATAAGGAAACTCATTATTCCTGCATTCTGAGATAGATTAAATCTCTTTATATCTATTTAACTGTGTATGTGAATGAAGAAAGATTATGCTAGTGTAGAGATAGTAATAGTTTTTTAAGAACGTAAGGCCTTAATAAGGTGATGGAGGGGACCGTTAGATTTTCCGTGGTGGAAACCCTAGACTGTAAAGTTCATCCTCTCTTGATAAAATTACTATACATAGACTATGGGACTTTAGAAATAACCCATAAACAGTGTTGGTCTGGACATCAACCTGATATAGCAGTTTAATAATATTGGGAAACCTTTAAAACAATAGCTAAATAATAATTACAGAGTAAACAAAAGAATTAAATGAACAACTATTATGTATTACAGACCATAGCCATATATTGGTACTTCTATTCACAATTAAAAGCGTAATAAAGAATGGAGAAACTTGAAGACAAGATAAAGATAATTGTAATGCTACCATATTTATAAATAAGGAAATTTCATGAGTAGCATTCAACATCAAGAAATATAGGAGAACTGCATGCAAGTATTTTGGTGTTATTCTTAGTATACAAACTTAGCATAGGATGCAACAGACTACTTGAATGAAGATATAAGTAAAGTCTACACAGTCGGTGCATAGAGAGAAAACATTGCTAAACAATTACGACCATATATGTTAAAACGAGATGTAATATGGTAAACAACATACATGACTATATATATATATATTTACGGTAAAGACTTATACAAAAACCAGTGCTAAAAAATTACAACTGTATCCAATATTATGAAAAGAAACAAAGGGAAAGGTTTCCAAGCAAAACCGAAAATTATTTCAAAGTATAGAGCACAGTGAGAAAGCTCCAGAATGCGACTGTGCATTCACTATAGGTACCGGAAAACCTCTATCATATATAAATTTACACTTCAAGCCATTCAAAGTCTGAATAAACCCTTACACTAGTTAATCAAAAGATGGAACCCAGAGTCCTAAGGGCTTCATCTGAAAATCAGTATTTAACACAGGGTTTATACCCCAATAAACCTGAGAAGCTTCAAGTAAAAAAAGTCATTTCAGGAACTCGTGGTACCTGTATGCAGAAGAGGAGCAAATATTTATTAACTGAAGTAGTAATGGCCAAGGGGAATGCCATGCAAATATGAGGATGCGAGGTCCATGAAAAACTACCTGAAATAATGAGAAAGAAAGAACCATGGTTAGGGTTTGTAAAATAAAATCCCTGAGGAAAAAAAACTAAGCCTTCAAAGAGGAAAGAATAAGCCCAGATCTAATTCAAAGAACTCACCTTAGTACAGATGCAGAGATATGATGATGAAAAAAAACAGGAAACAAGAAAGTGAAGTGAGTCAATTCAGAGAGTCGTCGTAATTTGTAAATTGTAGACAGAAAATAAATTACCCTCACCGAAACAATACCTCGAAATGCCTCAAGGTCAACCTGAAGACGCCAAGCCGAGGAACCTGGTTGAATACCTTGTTCTGTGAGGAAGAAAAAATCTTCCTAGTAACCCTGTAGAGAAAAGGGTTGAAAGAAAACATTGAGGTACTGAAACAAAGAATACAAATACATCTGTTGTAAAAAAAAAAATGCGTTATGTTGTTTTATATTATTTGAATTATATCAAGTGGAGAATGGAAGTACCAGTAATAAGTAGTAAAAATGGTAACATAGAGTTTTAAAAAAATTGTAGGTGGTTATCACAAATTATATCTCTAAAAATGTTTTAGAGTCAGATAGAACTGAACAATGCCTCTAAATATGTTTTTCCTTCAAAACAAATGAACCACACATATTACTTAGAATTGTTTTTACAAACAAGAAAAAGTTATATATATGTTTTTCCTTAAAAACAATTGAACGTCACATTACTTAGAATTGTTTTTACAAACAAGAAAAAGAAGTACCAACGAATCAATCAACCTTTGTGTGCTCTTAAAAAGGCGAGGATTCCGAGGATAGTTGATCTTCAAAAAAAAATCTTTTGCTTTTTTCATGTCAATTATACTTACTTGGGACAGAGGAACTGGCCCTTAATTTAGGAACGACAATATATATTACTTAGAGACAACAACATGTTTCATTCACGAAAACACTAAGGATTAAAAGATAACAATGCCTACTATTTTATCTCATCAATGGTGATTGGCTCCCACAGAATCTCTCGACTGGTTCCAACAGACTCTCTCAACTGGTATTAATGCTTCAATGGGGGTTTCTTAAATCAAACCTACAAAAGGAATGTCTGCCATTAAATCTTCTATTCTCTGCTTGTATATTGTAACATTCCTTGCACTCTAGACATGATGCAATTATAATGTTTGACTACATGATGCAATATACATGGGAAGCTATTACAAAAGGAATGACTGCCATTAAATCTTCTATTCTCTTCTTGTATATTGTAACATTCCTTTCACTCTAGACAAGATGCAATTATAATGTTTGACTACATGATGTAATATAAGGGGGCTATTCCAAAAGGAATTATTGCCATTAAATCTTCTATTCTTTGCTTGTATATTGTAACATTCCTTAATCTAGGAAGACTTTAGCTTTACAAACATCAAACCTATTCATTGGGGTTGGACGAAGTTATTTGGTTGTACAGTCTCTTTGGATGTTCTGAATTTCGTTATGCACTATTCTCCTTTTATCCTCATTTGAATAAATAAGCTCATATAATGCACTGAACATGTCCCTGCCTTCCTAGATGTTCATCACTAAAATGTTCAAATTTTCCAAATTCCTAATCAACACAGAAATCGTGACATATTATATGATAGCATGTGAATTTTACAGAGTTTTTTTAGTGCTATTTTTTTGGAGATTTTTGGATTTTTCGATCAAATTTATTTAAAATCTTGCAGGAATTCATTGAAATCACATGTTTTTTGGGTAACCCCTGCACAATTCAAGTGACCTAAGGGTTTTTTAGAGTGTTGTATACATATATATAGTAAAAAGAACCAATTTAAATAAAACAAATCAAGGTTTCATCTCAAATTTTTTTCTATTGAATTCCGACATGAAAAATTCTAAAAAATATCACTAAAAACAATCCCTATATTTGACTACCTCTAACAACAAAGTAAGTTGGTTGAATACTAGCCATAGTCCTTAGACACTCCACTTCTTTATACATCGGTGTCCATGACATTTAGATTTATGAGGACTTGCAATTAATTGTCAATTAAGTTAACCTTGGTGCCCATGACATTTAGATTTCTAAGGACTTGCAATTAATTGTAAAATCTTACCCAATGCTTTGGTGTAAGCTGGTAGGGACCGCCTATTCTCGTTAATTTATTATTTGAACAATGAAAGTGACAAGAGCCCAGCAATTTCCGTGTTTAGGATCCATGACCCATGGTTTCGTTTGGACGAACTTTTTTCTTCTTTGTATTCATTGGCATGGTTTGACACAAAGACGCATCATAATTTACACACAACGTTCTTTCCGAGAAATTATTTTCTTGTGTTATAAGTTTGATTATTTTATGAAATTCTTTTATTAGATTGATTACTTCGAGAAAGTGGAAGGGGAGTGACACAGGAAATGTTTTGAAATAAAAAATATAATTTTTTTATGTATTGGCATTCATAAGTGTTTGTTTGTATTTACGTCTAATTTAAATATAATTTTTTAATAAATAATTTTTTACTTTGGTTAATGTTAAATTGTAAATATAATTTTTTAATAAATAACTTTTTACTTTGCTTAACGTTAAATTCATTATTTTGTTTTTTTAATATTTTAAATAAATAAATATATATATATATATATATATATATATATATATATATATATCTATATCTATCTATCTATCTATCTATCTATCTATCTATCTATCTATCTATATATATATATATATATATAAATAAATATATATATATATATATAGATCATTTAATATGAAAAACATTTCACAAAAATAAGAATATATCTTTTCTAAATCACTAACAATTTAAAATATTTAGTAAAAGTAAAAACATTTTTCTTCTAAATCACTAACAAATCATTTTAAAAGGTATAATCTTTGTTAATAATGGTTTTTTGCTATTTATTATAATTGAAAAATAAAATAATGTTTTCACTCTAATAATTATATCTTTAAATTCCAATTAAAAAATAGATCACTAACATGTAAATGGATAGTTACAATGTAAAAGTAAAAATAATTTTCTTCTAAATCACTAAAAAATCATTTTAAATGGTATAAAATCTTTCTTAATAATGGTTTTTTTTCTATTTATTATATTTGAAAAATAAAATAATGTCTCTACTCTAATAATTAAGCTATAAAGCGTCTTTCTTTGAAAACAACTCCCCTCAACTGCTACTTGTATCATTGTGCACCATTGATTTTGATGTTAGACGATTGAAAAAGTGTTTACCTTTGGATTAAATATAGTTATTAATCAATTATAGAAAATAATTTAATAAGGAAAATAGTTTTAGAAATAATCCAATTACAAATGTCGCCGCAACTTTTCAAAGTGGATGTTGCCTGCTAGATTATGGCCTCACTTGGATTGGTTCGGATTCCTCTGTTTGTCAACATAATGCTACTAATTTTATAGCTGCTGCATCCATGGTGTCTCAACCTCCACCTCCTCTTTGTGAGGATGAAGCCATCAAAGAAGTTTTTCTTTTAGAAAGCCTGAAGACAAGTTGTTACGACACGAAGCCGTCAAAGAAGTTATTCTTTCAAAAACCTTGAAGAAAAGTTTTTACGACACCAATAACAACATCAATGTCGACACCATCAAGTCTGAGGTAGAAGAGAAGCCTGAGGTAAAAGAAGTTGCAGATGCAAATGCTCTAGCTCTAGTGAAGAATAACGACATTCGAAATTTCTCAGTTCAGTATATCAAATAGGTAGAATATTTTTCTCAAGTAAATTTACCTGGCTCGAATTTTCTAAATTACAGATGTTTAACAAATTTTTTTGTGTTGCAGAGAATGACGTAATTTATTAAAGCGATATGTTCCTTCCGTTCACCTTTCTCTCAATATTATTATTTGTTTTTGAAGACATTTTATTTCAATATTTCTTGAAGATCATAGGTACTAACATCAACTAAGATAGCTATCGAGATCAGATTCTCTAGCTCAGAGAATCTTGTGAATTTTATTTAAACATAGATATTAGATAGATGTGTATTACACAGTGCAGTACAATAGTTGATACTAAATGCTCTACTGCTCGTAGTTGATGGAACAGTAAACGAGGTTAACTAGAGCACCGATGGCGTTGCTTCAAATGCCCCAGATGTGGGTAGCAAGGTTGTTTTCGCATAGGGTGAAATCAATCTAAGAGATTGACTGAATTCAAACCCTGTAGGTCGCGCCCATATGTAGATGGGGCACCGAAAATTCTTGAAATTTTTGTGTAGTTGTAACCATTCAAGGTGGTATTTGTCGCTAGAAGTGTGAGCACGGTTTCTAGAGTACTAATAAAAGGACTAACTATTGGAATATTCTGTGTGTCACACACATAGGATACCAAGGTTGTGTTGGGTGGATCTATGGCACTGCCCACCACAAGGGCCATTACTAATACTGCTAATCCAAAGTGAAATGACCTGATCGACATGGCTGCGTCGAATGATAAAATATCCGATTGGAAAGCGATATTGAGATACTCATGAATGCGTGGAGGGTTCCTCAATTTATAGACCTCGTGGGGATGAGTGTATAGATAGGATAGGCCTCGCAGGCAGGGATGTATGTGGTTACTCTGAAGAAACAAATGCACATTTGATTTTAACCGCCTGGGTTGACTGAGCGAAACCATTAACACACACGACACAATTCTTTCTTTCACACTGACGAACCACGACATTTCAAAAAAAATATCCTTCCATTATTTGTCCTTGTCTAACTCACTATTTTCTGCCACAATGCTATCGTGAGGGCGGACAAATTTCAATATTATGACGACTAACTGGGGCAACCTTTAAATAACTATATTATGGGTATACTTCATTTACTGGGAAACGATTTGTGTAAAAGGGAGCCCACACATCAACATCTAAATACCATTTTCCAAGAATTTGTACAGCTGATCATTTAACACTCTTACATTCCTCAAGTTCACAGAGGTCACGAGTTTCAAAATGGCTAGGGAAGATTAGAATTTCATGATCATCCAAATTCCTTTCAAATGTTTGAAAACTCGGTAAATACCCCCAATTTCCCTCACAAATTTGTACTAAATATTAATTTATGCTGGCTGCTTGAAAATTCTTTATAACTGTACTTTTCTTTAAAAAAAAGAAAACATGAAAAAGAAAAGAAACAAGTTTTTGGGAATATAATTCCCAAGATCTAGTGTAATCTTATCGTTCTCCTTGTTTACTGACTACTTGATTCCCAGGGGATTCTTCCAAGGCCTTCTCTTTCTCGGAGCAGTGAGACAAGTTCAGAGGAGCAGCACCAGCACATAACCTTGTATCCCGCCAACATACTTTATTTGTTGGAAAATGCAGAATACAAAGAAGAAAATCTGCTCACCTTTATGAACAATAATTCAAGAAATGGTAGTGGTCGCCCTTCACATAGTTCAGAGAATGCATCATCCTCTGAAGCTTCCTTTGAGTTCAAGATTAAGATTAAGTCAGTTTCTTTTACTCCAAAATCAACCCCTTCATTTTCAGCCATGTCAACCCGTCACTCCGGTCAATTGGAATTGTTGTTACATATATAATTTTTATAATTAGATAAGAGTGGTTATATTATGAAGATAAATTTTGGAATATTTTAAAAATTCAATGAATATTAGAAAAGTAGTTAATTTTAATTATATTAATTAAATTTATAAAATATTTTAAAAATTGCTTTCAAAATAAAATTAAGAGTATATATAATGGCCTTTGGATATTTTCTTATTATATAGTTAGAAGTGTTATTATTCAGTTACATAAAGAATCGAATAAGGAAAACCATAGGATAATTGTAGTAATCCAACTTGAACGCATTTCCATCTTTTTAACTTACGGACTTTACCTTTGAAGAGCAATACATAATGTAACTGAATATTGTTGTTCACTCTCTATAGTTGTAGCTATCCTTCATGATTAATGTGAGAGTAGTTACTTATAAGTTAAATATTCAATTAAATCACATAAAACTTTGCACGCTACACTCTATAAGCTATCTATACTAACTAGGTTTTAAAAAATCCAATTTCTTTATCCAAACAATTCTCCAAACCTATAATTTTTTAAAATAAAATAATTCATATTTATAAGTTAAATATTCAATTAAATTACTTAATCCTGTGAATCCTGTGAACATGCTTGTATTATTGATGATCAAAATAGTTACATTACTCCATGTGGAATGGCTCTCTGCAACTCAGAGCTTTCTCAAATCCAGCATAACAGTCCTCCACTATCTCAGCAACAGAAATTAGTCTAATAACCGCCAACTAACCAACACTAAAAATGAAGCTTACATGCAATATTTATCTGCAAATGAGGAGGTGATCCTAAGCTAGGGTTTCAGATGTCATTTATTATAGAGTTAATGTGTTTTTGACCTTTAAGACCATGCAAGGCCCAAGGAAAAAATATATGAGAGTGTTTCTATGATATGATAACTCCTAACTTATCTTCTGAGTTAATTTCTGGAAATGTTTGATTTTAAGGATTTTTCAATAACTTTTACAATAACTGTTGGGTAGATGAAAAATATCTCTGACTGTTTGTAATAGTTGTTTGAAAAATATCTTTGACTATTTGTAATAGCAGGGGCTATGCAAATAGGTGGGATTATGGTTATATGGCGTGGGGGCTAAAATAAAAAGGGGCTCAGGTTAATAAAAAGAGTCGAGTTTATATATTAAAAATAGAGTTTAATATAAAACAAAAAGGGACCGTAAAGTTTTAATATTTTGATTTAAAACAATGTAAAAGAGGATCTTTTACATTGTTTTGATAAAATAAAGGAAAAGGATGAAGGTAAAGGGGTTTTATGAAGGGTTTTAGTTGGGAAGCGGGTTTTTAGAGGAGGGAATGAGCGAATGAGAGTTTGGCTAGGGAGGGAGAGTGAAAATGGGAGAAACAAGCCCAAAATGAGTCTTTTTAAGAGCATGAGGGTATTTTGAGAAGGCGGAGATGAAATATAGTGAAAAGGACTTGTTAAGGATAACGAAGGCAGTGAGATTTCGAAAGATATCTTATAGGCAAAAAATGATATCTTTAGCTGCTTGTGAAAAATCAACAGTCACCTAGTGAACTCTATTTAATACAGGAGGATAACAGTGGCTCCAGCTGGGAAGGGCAGATCCTTTAGGAGGTGTCAAGAACCTCAGAGATCAAATATCTAGAATTTTTAGACTAGTGCCTTAATTTTCACTTTGACAGACTCCTTTTCTTCAATTTTCTGATTGGCTGTTGTTCTTTGAAGTTGTGATTTCTGAAATCTGAAAAACATGATTGCTTCAACTTAAACTCTTCCTACCCATCATATTTTTCGTAGCATTTTTTCTTCATTTGGGTGCATTTAGATTAGCCAACCCTTGACATCATTATTTTTTTGAAAACAAGAAACTATCTACTTCTACATTTATATCATCCAAAGCTTAGATTAGGCTAATGAGCTCTTTTATTCTCTACCTAATCTACTTATCTGTCAAGATTAAACAGTTTGACAGATTTTCATTCTCTAATCTATCAACATGAAATTGAAGAATATGATCAAATCAAGATTAAGCAGTTTGATTTGTCATGGGCTGTGGCATTTTGTAGACGCTGCACACAGATTTTATTTTGTAGAAAGTAAAAATAATACTTTGAGGGCTGTAATTTGGAATGTGTTATGCATCCCTCTCTTTCTTTCTTGGTTCAGATTTGAACATTGGAACCAAAATCTTCTCCTAATCAAATCTACTGATGAGCCAAGTTTAAAAAATTTGGAAAATATTCATTCACTAACCTATGAGTAGAAATTTAAAACTTGTTCAATCATGATTAGGCTGTATAACTAAACAAAACTTCCTCTTTAAAAGTAGTGGCATTTGGACTTGCACACTTTCAGAAATATTCTTTTTGGTATGGGGCTTCACCTTTTCTTTTTATCTTGCTTCTTTTATTTTTTCTCTTTGCTTTTGTATTTATTTTTTATGATATTTTTCTTCCAACAATGTTATATACAATGAATAAAGCTTTAAATTGATATTTTCAACAAAAATAATTCTTGAGCATCCTGCCATTGACAGGACCTCCAAACAATTATGTTCCATCCATTTCTTGAAGGAATAATGCATTGTTACCTCTTGCAGAATGGATGATGTATGCGCCTTTTCATAAATTTTCAAATTTCCCATGCTTTCCCTTGCCTTCTCTTCTTAAGTCCCACTTTAGCACTTTGTCCCCAATGTTAAAATCATTTGCCTTGGTTCTTTTATCAAACAGCTTCTTGATGTTTTCATGCACTTGTTATGTTTTGTTATATACTTCCTCTCTGGTTTGCTACAACTGGAAAATCTGATTTATTCTTCTTAGCATGTCATTTTCTTCAGACTATACTTCTTGGATCAGTTTCATGACTAGCACTCCTAAACTTGTTGGAAAAATTGCATCTACTCCACACACTAGCTGATAGGGAGACATTCCAATTGAATTTTTATTTGTTAGTCTGTCTGCCCATAGTGCATGTACTAGTTTTTTGTGCCATGAATTTTTGTTCCCTTTCAACAGATTTTTGATGATGTTTACCAAAATTTTGTCTGAGGATTCTGCCAACCCATTACCTTGAGGGTAATAAGCTGTAGAATGACCCAATGTGATATGATATTTCTGGAAAAAATCCACCATTTTCTTGGATCTAAAAGCAACAACATTGTCAGTGATGCTCTTTCTATGATAGACAAATCTAGAAAATATATGGTTTTCAAGGAATTTGATAATTACTAAGTCAGTGGAAGTTCTATAAGGGGTGGCCTCTATCCATTTTGTAAAGTAATCAGTTGCAGTGAGGATACATTTGTGTGGGGCAGAGGAGGTAGGATGGATTTCTCTAATAAAATCCAGGCCCCATTGTTGAGAAGGAGCTTCAACAGAGATAGGATGAAAAGGTAATGGAAACATTTTTCTTTTGCCTTCAAATATTTGGCACTTATGGCAGGAAATTACCATTTTATGGAAGTCTTGAAAGAGGGTGGGTCAATAGTAACCAGCTCTAAGGATTTTGTTGACAGTAGTTTTCCAATAGAGGTGGCCTCCACATTCTCCTTCATGAAACTCATGCTTGATCTTATCTGCATCATTATCAGGCAAACATTTAAGAAATATACCACTGGCATTTTTCCAGTATAAAATTTTATCTATAATGAGTAGTTTATAGCCTTCAACATTAAGAATCTAGCCTTTGTCTTGGAAAAACCACGAGGAACATTAAAATTAAAAATCACATATAAAATATCAACATACCAAGATGAATTCAGAAATGAATCTTCAATAAGTGGAGTTGCCAACTACTCCTACTCATCTAATGCATCAATCATATTCATGGCCAGTGCTTGAATTTTTTTTTAGCGATGAGTTTAGCCAGTCCTTGTCCTTTGATGAGTTTAGTGAGCTTGATTTCTAAATCATATTCTAATATAACAAAAATCCACTTACCCCTTTTTCCATCAGGATTTTGTGTTAAAATGTCTTTTACAACTGAGCTAGGAACAAATGTAATGATGTGCCAGTGTAAAATGTAAACTCTGAAGTCTTTCAATGCCTTGATCAAGGAAAAAGCTTGTTTTTCCATTATGTTGTATTTCAGAGGTGCATCTCTTAATGCCTTGCTGAAAAATGCAATGGGTTGTTCCTGTCCTTTTATGTTTTTCTGTAGTAGCACAACATCAACTGTATGTTCTGATTCAAAGGAGAAGATGAATAAATCTTTGGTAAAATCATGGCTAATTAGAACTGGTGTTTGGGTAAGTTCTTGTTTTACCATTTCAAAGGATTTCTTTGCTTCTATGGTCCATTTGACTCCTACTTTTCTTTTGAGCATGTTTGTAATGTTTCTTAGGAGTTTTACAAGGTTTGGTATGAATCTTCTTAAGAAATTTATCTTTCCAATGAAAGATTGCAATTCATTGATATTTTTAGGATGATTGATTTGCAATATTCCTTCAATCCTTCTTAATCCATTTTTCAGATATGATATGGGCTGAAATTTTCCTTCTTGGAGACCAAACAAATTTTTCGTAGGATTTAAAGAAAAACCATGCTTTCCACATTTTTCAAAGACTTTTCTTAAGTCAGCTAGGTGTTCTTCATCTGTTTTAGAATAGACTGTTATGTCATCAAGGTAAATAACAATGAAGTATCCTATTTCTTCTCAGAATTCCATGTCCATGGATCTTTAAAAGGTGGCACCAATATTCATTAACCCAAAAGGAATTTTGACATACATGAAAGTACCCCAAGGTGTAGTGAAAGTTGTATTTTGTTGATCATATAGGTGTACCAACACCTGATTGTATCCTGAAAAGACATCTAGCAAAGAAATCATTTTAGAGCCCACTACCCTTTGTAAGATGTGATCCATTTTTGGTAAAGGGTAGTTGTCTTTCAAGGAGGCTTTGTTTAAATTTCTAAAGTCTATGCATAGCCTAATTTCTCCTGTTTTCTTCCTCACTGATACAAGATTTGAAATCCATTCTGAATACCTCAAAGGGACTATTATTCCAACATCATACATTTTCTTAATTTCTTTCTCAACCAGGGGTAGTTGTATAGGGTTTATTCTGTGCAATTTCTATTTAAAGGGTTTCTGGTTTTCTTTGAGAGGCATCTTATGCTGGATTATCTCTGTATCATAGGACTTTAGATCATCATAACTCCAAGAAAAAACATTAGTAAATTCTTTAAAAGGCTCAAGATATTTATGTTTTATATCAGCTGGTAGTGTTTTGGACAGTTTGATCATATTGGATTTTTGTGCACTGCCTAAATTGCACTCTTCTATTTCAGTTTCAATGGGTTCCATATTTTGCTTTATAGCAATATCATTAAAGTCAAATAATTCTTCTAGAGGTACCAGTCCCTTTGGCAAATTATCAGTTTTAGACTGCAGCACTTCAAAGTCTTATTTCTATGAATTAGTGCACATATCTGTTTTATGTGTGTGTTCTTTTGTTAACAGATTTATATCGGCAGTATCATGAGGTTATTCTTTGTAAGACCGTTCCTTAGTAGGGCAGCCTTATTCATACTCTGAGTTTGAATTTGGCACTTCAAACTCATTTCTGGACTGCAGGAAATCTTCTATCTATTTATCTCCTTCAAAAACTTGCCAGTATTGTATATTATCAGGAACTGCTAGTCTATATTTGACTTGGACTGTGTATTGCTTGTTTTGATAAGGTTTTTGGAATGTACTGGCAGCAAATGCTAATCTATTGGCAAGGATTTTTTGGTTTCTAGGAACAAAGGTAAGCTAATATTTTTGGAATGTTTTCAAGGGGTCAATAGAATCATCTCTATAGGCTTTTAATCTGGGATGCTTGGCTATGTATTCTCCATTTATCTTCCTAATGACTAACTCTAAATCTCCATGGACAGTTATCCTCTTGGCTCCTATTTTTTTCCAGTAATTGTAGCCATAAGAGTAGTGCCTCATATTGAGCTATGTTATTTGTGCATTGAAATTTTAGCTTGTATGAGTGACCTTCTGCATGATTTTTTTCTGTGTTATGCACCCATATGCTTGCTCCTGAACCAGTTTTGCTACAAGAACCATCAAAACTCATACTCTAAAGAGGTTCAATTTTAGATTTTTCATTAAGTTGATCATGGTCCCCATTATGCTGTTTATAGTGGCTGCCACTATGTTGTTTATTGTGTTGTTCTTTAGGGTTTGCACTTTGTTTATCATTGTTTTGTTCCCAGTGATTTCCACTATGTTGAATGTTTTTTATTTGTTCTTCATGGTTAGCCCTATGTTGTTGGTTTCTTTGTTCCCCATGATCTCCACTATGTTTGCTATAATATTTTGTTTGGGCAAAATGCTTTGATTGTTCCTCCTCCTTTTCCTCTTTTTCTACTGTTGTTTGCTCATTTTCTGCCACTTGTTCACCAAGGTGATCATCATTGTAAAGAATAAATGAATCAAGACCAGTGTGGATGGAATAAAGAAGGGATTTATCTGGTTTTTCTTGAATGTTGACCATATATTTCATGTGAATTTCCCTATATAGTCTTCTTGGTTGACTAAAGATAGGGATGGTAGCATAAGTCATGTCCATTTGTAGGGTACCTTGGAGTTTAGCACCCCATGATCTTGAAAGGAGCATGCCATACTTTGGAGGTATATCAGCCACTAAAATTTCCATTACTAGGCTCTTGGCTGGTTTTTGTACTAATTTGACACATAAATGTTTGATTAGGCCTAGACATTTAACTCTACTAGAATCAAAAGAGGATAAATCTTTCTATGGTCTAGTTATTTCAAGGCCTAGTCTTTCCATTACTACTTTTGGCATAAGGTTGTGTGAAGCACCAGAGTGTAACATGACATTGTGGAGAATCTTATCATGGATGTTTAAACTGACAGAAGATGGAGGAACACCTCTCTCTTGAAATTTCCCTTCTACTTCTGGTCCAAACAAAAGCTTGGGTTTGTCATCATTTAAGTTAACAAAATCAACATTTTCTCCTATGTTTAAAGCTTTCAAAAGTTGAGATTTATATACATCCTGAGTGACTAATTCATTAAGAGGAATAGAGATCTTAATCTTGTCAATTTCATTCTCTATACTGAAAGGTGTATGAGTTTTTGAAATGTTTAAATCAACCTTTTCAGTCACTGTTTTCTCAGCAATTTCAACTTGTTGGTTTTTATTATGAAAAATAGTTAAAACAGTTTTGTTAGAAGCATTAGATGAGTTGCTAGTGTTGCTTTGGTCACCATTGTGTTTGCCACTAGGTTGGTTGTTTTTGCCTCTATTTTTATTAGAAATTTCAGCGACTATGTTAATGTTTTTTGCTGTCTTTTTAGAGATGTTTTCAGGATTATTCCTAGCAAAATTTTTAGAGGTATTTCTTTTGGGAGTGCCTTGGTTTTTCTTGCTTCTGAGGTCATACTTTCTGTGTACTTCCATGATGGAATTTTCAAAGCCTTGTTTGTAGTCTTCATATTCTAGGCTTTCTTCTTCATATGGTGCAAATATGCCTTGTTCTTCCTTAGTGAGGAAAACAGTATCCTCATTGTTTACTCCCATCAAATTTATGTGATTTTCCTCTGTTTCTTCAATTATCCCCTCATCCTCATCAACATAGTTTTCTTGGAAAGGAGGTATGATTTGGTGATCATAACCTCTTTTTCTAATTTGAGGAGGGTTTCTTCTAAAGTTCTGGTTTTGATTTTGATTTTGATTTCTATTTTGAGGAGTTGTTTGGTTTTCTCTAGGATAAGCTCTCTCATTCATATTTATTCTCTCCATCATCCTTTCCATTGTCCTAACTAGGCTATCAGTTTTAGCATCAGATGTGGAGGGTCCAGCTTCTTCTTTGTATGTAACCTTATTTTTTACTCTCAATCTAGCCCTTTTAGTAATTAAGTTGGCTTCTACACTTACTGCTCTCCTTTGCATGTCTTCTACTGCGAGGGGGTCTCTTTCTCTTAATTGATAAGACATGTCTAGATCAAATCCATCTGGAAATTTCAATAGGGATAGGCCTTGTGGGGGTTTCATGTGGGGAGGGAGTGCATTGTATACACTATTGAACCTAGTGTAGTAGTCTTGGACACTCTCTCCAACATTTCTCTTAAGGTTATCATATTCTGACAGTATTTGAAGAGGATTCTTCTTGACTTCCCATTTGTTTAAGAATAGTTGATGAAAAGTAGATAGGTCATTTATACTGTTAGGGGTTAAGCCTTTGAACCATTTTCTTACTTCTCCCCTTAAAATTTGAGAAAAAATTCTAAGTTTAACAGTTTCATCATCTATTTCTTGTCTCTCAAAGTAGTCATTCAGTCTGTCCACATGTTGTTGAGTAGTTGTAGAACTACTAGCATCATATAAGGGAGTCTTGGACTGATAGTCCTGTGGTCGAACAACTAAAGGTAAAGGAAGGACCAAGGGAGCATACCATGTTTCCATGATATGAGTTTGTGGAAAAAAT
Organism: Pinus albicaulis; assembly: GCA_034641835.2. Classification (NCBI taxonomy): domain Eukaryota; kingdom Viridiplantae; phylum Streptophyta; class Pinopsida; order Pinales; family Pinaceae; genus Pinus; species Pinus albicaulis. The sequence goes on from CM076570.1 coordinate 1,358,308,404, forward strand.
GGAGGGTTAACAAGTGGAGGGTTTACAAAATGAGGTACAGGGTTAAATGGAGGAAGGTGAATAGTGGGGGATGAAGTTAGTACAACAGAAGTTTGTTGTAGGGTGGATGGATCCAAAACTATCTAAGTTATCCAACTTTGAGATCTAGTCCTAGACAAGCTTTGTTCTAGGGGTGAGTCAGATGGGATATTCTGCAAGTCTTTGAGGTTTTCAGGTAGGGAACTTGCTTTGTGGATAGATCTGCTAACAGCTGAACTTTTGGATCTAGGAGAATTGCTAAGGATGATTTCAAGGTTGTCAACTATTACAGGAGGATTTGGGTCAGGATGGGATCTGGTATGAATTCTTCTAGAAGCCAGGACTAGACACAATAAATCATAAAGGTTTAGAGGTATAACAGTCTTAAGAAACAAACCAAAATGTGAAAGAAATACTTAGTGCACAAAGTATTCTTGACTGGGTATTGTTGAAGTTTTGATGATAAAATAAGTTTCCTAGTGGAGTCTATTGAAAACTAGTGGAGTCAGCAGGTCTACTAAAAACTAGTGGAGTCACCAGGTGGAGGATTTTGACTTGATTTATGGTTGATTGTTGTCTACCATCAGCAACCAGGAACCATTCTTGGCCAACACTTGATTCATCTAAGTTTAAAATGAGGTTTTCTGAGTTTTGAGGTTGTTTCTTATTCAGTTTCCCCAGTATGGTCGCCACTATGTTGGCTCCCTATGATGTGCAAGATTGGAAAGAATAAACACTACAGGGGCCACATCAGAACCACTTTGGAATCCTAGGACCTAGCCTTCCCGGATTCAGAGAGGGATCTCTCTATATATGTGTTTTCAAATGATATGTATTTATGCTTTTATTTATGATATTAGGCTAGTTATGAAGTTCTAAGGACTTGTTTGTTTGGTTGATTAGTTGATATGTTGACAGATCTATGGTGTGATTGGTTGAAGGGATGTTTCAGCTGAATAGATAGACCATGATAAAAAATTGATCCATTGGACTATGGAGTCATAAAAGGATTTAATTGTTCATCGACTCTACAAGGGTTTTCATAGGGAAAGCTAACTATATCAAGTGGATCTCTTAGATTAGTTGTGATATGAAATAACAATAAGTTGTGAAGACAATAGAACTATATTCAGTTAAGAATGTTCTAGCTCTACTTTAACAAGAAAAGCCTTTTAGGTAATTATTTGAGGCAAACCAAAGGATAGGGCATACTATAGACTTCTTTGGCCAAACTTTAATAAGCAAACCTTTAAGACAACAATCCAGCAGTCCTAGAATTACTTTCAGACAAAGAAAACATTTAAGATAACAATGAGAGAAGCTAAAGAGCAAGCTAAACCTATCTTCTTTAACTCAACACTCAAAATACCTTCAAAGCAACATTTTGAGGTAGACCAAAGGACAAGGCATACCATAGAATTCCCTGGTTTAGACTCCGCTAAGTATACTTCAAAGAAAGGCCTCAAAAACAATATTTCAAGCTACACCAAAGGAAAGGGATTATCACAGACTTCTTTGGCTTGAATCTATTAAATCATTTCTAAGACAACAAGCTAGTTGGAACTGGGGAGCAATTAAGACTTCTCCAATCAGACCTTGCAGAAGAAAACATTAAGATAAATAAGGCAGAAAGAAATAGGGTGCCAAGACAACATCTCCTACTCTAAAATTTCTATTCTTTTATCAGAGAAATATGGACAGAATGGAAAACATAAGGAAAACAATGACAAAGAAAGAAAACTTCACCATTAATATAGCTCAAGAATCCTGTGAACGTGCTTGTATTACTGATGATCAAAATAGTTAAATTACTCCATGTACAATAACTCTCTGCAACTCAAAGCTTTCTCAAATCCAGCCTAACAGTCCTTAATTAGCTCAGCAACATAAATTAGTATAATAACCACCAACTAACCAACACTAAAAATGAAGCTTACATGCATTATTTATCTGCAAATGAGGAGGTGATCCTAATCTAGGGTTTCAGATGTCATTTATTACAGAGTTAATGTATTTTTGACCTTTAAGACCATACAAGGTCCAAGGAAAAAATATCTGAGAGTGTTTCTCTGAAATAATAACTCCTAACTTATCTTTTGAGTTAATTTCTAGAAATTTTTGACTTTAAGGCTTTTTCAATAACTTTTACAATAATTGCCGGGTAGATAAAAAATATATCTGACTATTTGTAATAACTGTTTGATGTTTCATTGAAGGAAAACATGTTATAGGTGGAAAAATATCCTTTGAAGAAGTAATTTCTATAGGTTTAGTCATTCGAATTTACTTCTGGGTAGATCTGTTATTCTTGAAACTGTGTTTTAGGCCTTTAAACTTTGGATTTATCTCTTTAAACTGTCTTACTGTCTTTTCCTTTGATCCCGCCTCTATCTCTGATTATTGATTAATCCCTTTGATTTAACCTTTTCAACCTCTATTTTAACCTTTAATCCTTTAGTCTCTGCTGTCTGTCTTCATCATATTTAATTTATGCTTTTTGGCTAACCCTCATGATTTTTCTTTGATCTGTGATTTACCCTTATAACCTTCACTGCTTTGTCACAGTATTAGACTACTTTATTTCTATGTTAATGGTGACGGGATGCGTTCTTCTTCTATTGGAGGGTTTCATTATCCACCGAGGATCATGATTCATTGGGTTTAAAATTTGAATTTTTGCCTCTAGTCGCTTTAAAATAGGATAAACCTCTGGATCATCACCCAGATATTCATCAAAAAGTTTTTTGGACCCTTGGAATGCATTTCTTGTGCTTCTGCCATTAAACCTACACATAAAGACAAAAAATTAGCTTGAAAACTTGTGTGGAGGGTTTTTTTTTCTACGTTTATTGGGGGTTTTCAGGCTTTGCAGGGTGAAAAATGGTAAATCGGGACTTGGTTCCACAAGCGGAAACTTGCGGGGAGTTTGAAAGAGGGTGGCGGTGTTTAAATCTTGGTGCAGAGGTAAAAGCAGTTTTTTAGGAGTCGAAAGGTGATTTTCGCATGATCGGGGAGGCAGTAATGGTTTTAGGTGGAGGCATGCGATTCCACACAATGAATGACGCGTGGCAGGTAAAAACCACCCATTTCGCGTGGTCGGAGTTTGTTTAACCCTCATGCCATTTTATTTGCAATGAGAGCGATCAACCGTTGGATCTAGGGAATGAGATCAACAGTGGTCGTAGGCTTTGGGAGTGGCGGGCAAGTTTAAAGGTGGAGCCCAAGGACAGATGGTGGAGTATGAATGGGCGCAGGGTTTAATGGAAAGCGAGGCCCAGGGTCTTAATAAAGCAAGTGAATTCGCCTGATTTATATGGTAAAGAAAGGTTTGTGAAGGGATTTTTTAACAAAGGCAGAGGGTTTAAAAATTAAAGTGGGGGCTATGCAAATAGACAGGGTTATGGCTATATGGCGTGGGGGCTAAAACAAAAAGGGGCTCGGGTTAATAAAAAGAGTTGGGTTTATATATTAAAAATAGAGTTTAATATAAAACAAAAAGGGACCCAAAATTTTTAATATTTTGATTTAAAACAATGTAAAAGAGGATCTTTTACATTGTTTTGATAAAATAAAGGAAAAGGATGAAGGTAAAGGGGTTTTATGAAGGGTTTTAGTGGGGAAGTGGGTTTTTAGAGGAGGGAATGAGAGAATGATATTTTGGGTAGGGAGGGAGAGTGAAAATGGGATAAAAAGGCCCAAAATGAGTCTTTTTAAGAGCAGGAGGGTATTTTTAGAAGGAAGAGATGAAATATAGTGAAAAAGACTTGTTAAGGATAATGAAGGCAGTGAGATTTCTAAAGATAGCTTATAGGGAAAAAATGTTATCTTTAGCTGCTTGTGAAAAATCAACAATCACCTAGTGAACTCTATATAATACAGGAGCATAATAGGTCCCTTGTTTGCGATATTATCTATGCTTCTTGCTCAATGTTCATGGTGGAATTCCTCATCCCGAAATCTGAGTTTAAGGGTGATGCTGGCCATACTTTCTGAATCTCTGTTTCTTTTTCTTTTCTTTAATTCTATAATTTAGTATTGCTTCTTTTTAGGTTGAGATTTTGTATAACACTGATGTTTCTATGTTTCCCTTGATGTACAAGGCACCTCTACACCCCAAGGTATCATTGCTGGCTGCACTTCCTTTCCACGGCCGAGATCATCTTCATACTGCCAGGTATGTTATTACACTCTGCTTCATTATTCTCTTTTTAGGTTATTATCGGCCTGGGGTTTGGCCTTTGAGGTTTCGTTACTGTTGCATGTACATGTTTACTTTATTAAGACCCTAAACGGGTCACCTTTCTTACTGGTGAGGCCTCCTTCCCTGTGCATATGGAATTGTCCTATTTTATTATAATTTTATAGTTTATATAAGCACGTAAACCATTGGAGGTTTTTAAAATCGCGAGGGTTTTGTTTTCATATGGAATTTTAATTAAATTGTTGCGTTGTAAATTATATTTGAGTAAGGAAAACTTGAAATCCTTTGTAATATTCCCAATTAGTCCTAAGCTAATGGGAATATTCATTTTTGTTTTATTTTTCTGTTTCATGAATAAAAATGTAAAGGAGGATCATAAAACTCCTAAACAGCAAATAAATCAATGCCAAATGTGAAAAAGGCTAAATCTTGGCTATGTAAGCAAGCACCCTTAGGTGTGAAAGGGGCTAGATGTTTTAACTAGGTCAACCATGACCAAATCTACAACGTTGTCTTGGAGGAGTGGCCATCAATGAGGCAGATCATAGTTTTAGATGAAGATGGCTTGTGTGAAAGAAGCTATTTCATTGAAGGTGGTTTAGGGTTTACAAGCTCTTAACTTATAAAAGGAAGAGGATGGTAGCATGAAAAGGTTGTTGATGGTATTGTATTTTTTGAAGTATTATCGGTTTAGACATACAAGCTTTCTTTGGCTGTTTAGCCTAGATTGCAAATGTTGTTTAGCATTGGGTGTTCCTGATCGGGAATCCCACCTCTTCCCATTGAGTAGCTCTTGGGAGAGTTTGTATTGCATAGTCCACTATCTAGCTTGAGGCCAAGCTTCTTCTTCCAACTACAATGCAGATCCTATTGAGGGTTTGGTTGTCTTTCAAATGTGCAGCAAGTGGAGGCTAAATCTACTCGGATCTAGACCATTCTAGTGCTCCTTTTCAGTGGGGAAGGATTCTATCCCATTGGAAAGAGAGTATTGGATCAGTGGATGATCATCTTTAGATCTTGGCATGTTTCCAAACATTATCTAAACCCTATAGTGCAGTATTTCTTCTAGAACTGCGTTATTTCCGTAGGTTTTGTTGCAGGGTCTTTTGGTACACCATCTGGAGAGTTCATTTTCAGGTGTTGGGGATCTTCCCTTCACTTTGGAGATCCATTGGAGGGATCATTCTATTGTTTCAAATAAGATCATATCCATTTCCAGATTTGAATATTTCTGCAGATCTACTATCTTAAAAATCATATCTACAAGTAGTACATTGTGTAATGTCAAAAACCCCAAGTGGATTATGAAGAAGAGTCTATTTAGTGTATGGATTTGTTGTAAATCTGACCTTTCATGCACTAATTTTCTCTAGATCTAAAGTGTAATCTTCAGACGCTGTATGCTCAATAAAATAACATTGTTAAGGCATTTTCAGTCCATACATGTGATTACAGCACCTCTTTTTGAGGATTTCTTTCTATTGGAGGCTTCTATTTCCTGTTGTACATCTCATGGGCCTCATTGTACAACTAATTTTCTATTGTAAATGTTAAAGAAGAGTCTCCATATTGGCCTCCTACTCTTACTTCGATGATCTGCGTTATTTTTCATGCATATCAGTCTTGTATTGCTGCATTTCCCATTTGGGAATATTACAATGGTATCAGAGCATCATCTTGGCACAGCCTGTGCATTCTAAGAAGCCAATATTTCTTCTAAAGAAGAATAACCTCTTACTGACAGAGAGAAGAGGTATCTAAATAGAAGATAGAAGAAATTTGATTACACCAATGACAATGAAGACAAGGGTAAAGCCCTTGTATCTGGAAGTGATGAAGAAGGAAAGGACTTTGCTAAGATCCTTTTGAGAGCCATGAAAGATCTTGCTAGAGAGATAAAAGAGATGATATTGGATAGAATCAAAGAATCTCCTAATATATTTCATCTTGGAGAAAGATCTGGCATGTCTCACCACTGGAATGATCAACCAGTGCATCAGCCACAAGTTTCCCAACGCTCTACCATGCCTACCTTTTTGGCTATGGGAAATGAAGGGTTTCAAGAGCAAGAATCCCTTGAAGACTATTTTGAAGAATATGAATCTCAAAATCAGAGATTCAAACATTACTTGAGTTTTCAGGAGTTTTGTCACCTCAAGGACAAAATAAGACTAATGCATCATCATAGAGATGGTGGATTCACTCAGAATCATGATCGACATCACTCTATGGGCAGATTATGTTTACCCAATTTTGATGGGTCATCTAAGTGTTTTTCCAAAGCATGGGTAGAAAAACATGACATCTACTTTCAATTGAACAAGGTTCTAGAGATGGAGGCTATCAGGATTACAGCGCTGCACTTTGAAGGTGAAGCACATGACTGGTAGGTCCATGGCTTGTCTACATTGGGTCATGCCAATGTGACTTCTTATTCATATTTCACTAGAAGGTTGGTGGAGAGGTTTGACAAAAGAGATCCAGAGGCACCTTTCATGAGCCTTTCAAAGTTAAAGAAATCAGGTAATATAGAGTCTTATATTTTTGAATTTTTAATATTATCTGTTATGGTTCCTGACTTGTCTGCAGCTAGAAGGGTGTACATGTTCATTGATGGTTTAGATGAACCTCTTCATGGGTTGGAAAAATATACCAAGCCCACCACCCTGCTTGATGCTATTGAAAGGGCTAGAGACCTTCAAGATGCCTTGCCAAAAGCAAAGACAAAATTTCGGCATAAGCCCTCTTTTCCTTCAAGAGGAAAGGAAGAAAAAGGTTCTCCTTCCAAGGAGAGCTTATACAAGAAGCCTCTTGATGAAGATGTCCGAAGAGATCTAAGAAAGAAGAAGCTATGATTCACTTGCCAAGAATCATGGGCACTTGGACATAGATGTGCTACTAGAAAAGCACATTACATAGAGGTCTTCTCAGATGTTGAGGAGGAAGAAGAAGATGAACCAAGAAGAGGTCACAACACTGACACTGTAGGAGGAGAGCCAACACCATCAGGAGATGGGGATGGAGAATTTGCTTCTATTGGAGGGGCTCTTGCATATTTGAGAGGAGTACCTAAGTACTTGACCTTAAGAGTTCAAGGTTCCATCTTGAATTAGAGGGTCTCTGTTTTTATTGATAGCGGGGAAACTCACAATTTAATTGATGCCCATCTAGTGCAAAAGAGGGAAATACCCCCTGATACTTTTGAGGGATTCTTTGTTTTTTTCCCAGGGGATAGAAAAATGCAATGCATGCACTATGTCCCATCACTTTCAGTCACCATGGGAACTTATACATTGGTTGATCACTTCTTTGTGTTTGACATACCTGACACCAATGTGATTTTGGGTGTTCAATGGTTGATCACATTGGGAAACGTCACCACTGATTGGGAGGTTTTTCAAAGGCAATGGGTGGACATGAAGAGTGGTTAAACTCAAATGATCAAAGGCATGCATACATACCCCTCACATACCACTTCCACACAAAGACCAGAGATGGATTTACGCAGTGGAAGCAAGGACCTTATAGTCCCATCTATCATGCTCATGAGGTTTTTGCATGGAACACCTTTATTTAGTGGAAAACCACACGAGAGGCCACTTGATTTAGTTTTTGTGGGAAATCGCTCACCACATGATGCTCCAAATAAAAATACAGGAGGGATGGGAGCATTGGAAGACAATAATACAATGCTGGGAGGCTTGGGTAGGCTCAAGGAGGAGGGACATCTTCTTCCCTTATCATCATCACCCACTCTCATTTCTGATTCTGCGTTGTGGGAGGAGAAGAATGGAAGGAATGGCCTTCCAACATACACCTTTGGAATGGGGGATGTAAAGGAGGAGAGCAGCAACATGACAGCCGTTTTTGTTGATACATCATCAACGATGTCATTGTTGGGCAGTTTAGATCCATATTGGAAATCCCAACTGTTGGTGGATTATTCCAAGGATCTTCACACTTGTATGATACTTGATGACCAACTACATGAAGAGGGATATCTAGTCCATGAAGGATTCATCTATCATCATGGTAGGATATTCTTATCTAGAGCCTCCAAGCTCAAGGAGAAGTTGCTACAAAAGGCCTACAAAGAGTTCTATTTCAGCCACACCTATTCTATGAGGATCTACAACATCATCATGAGGATTTGAATGGGAAGGCTTTGGAGGAGAAATTCATCAGCATTTTCAAGAATGCATTGACCATGTGGAGTTGGGACAACAATATGACTCTATGAAAAAGTTTTTTCAGCCATCTCTTCCTTCTTTTGAGAGAGGAGATAGATTTATACACCACTCCATTTGTATGAGGAGGACTGTTGGTGAAGAACATGCTCATGTAAAACATGTTTTATTTTCTTATTGTATGCATTCTTTCACCATGTTTATGTAGGCCATGACTCCAAGGAGGAGTATTATATCTTGTAAAATTTATGGCCAACATGGGGCCACAAAAATTTCTGAACTTGGCCACTCCCTTAGTGAAGAAAGGGAGATTTTTCATCATGATGGGTGCTTTCCTAAGGCACCAAATATATCTCACACTTGCAGCCATAGTGAGATAATATGTGCAGCAAGTAAGTGGTGGGGAAACCACTTACCACATCTATATCTGATGCAGGCAGGAGATGCACTGTGCTAGTTCCACATGTGGGACTATGACCCACCTCCATATGCACAAATATTTGTTTGTTTGTACATTGTTTTGCTCCCATACATTGATGATATACTTGTAATTTTTATGGGGATGTATGGAGGGAGGATGGGAGGTATGCATGTGCCCTATGGAATGGAGGTTATCCATGTATATTATGCTACATTTTTCAGGGAGGACATTGTGCAAGCCATGTTTGTTTCATTTGAGTTATTGTCTCTATTGTGGTTCCTGTGATTTGGAAGATTTGGCAATAACAAATGAAAAGACAACATCAAACCACTTTGGGATCTCAGGATCTAGCCCTCCTGGATCCAGAGAGGGATTTCTCTATAAAGGTAAAGAAATGTATATCTTTGATGTTCAATTTAAGGTGTTAGGCTAGTTATAAGGCAGAAGGGTTTATGCTTTTGTTTGTTTGGTTGGGAAACATGAAAGAAGGGTTCAATGTAAGGTAAAGGAATGAGTAGAGAAGGATTTGTGGCAATGGGGAGATAATTCAAAGAGAACACAAGTCCATTTGGTAATGGGGTCATAAAAGGGTTTACTTGCAATTCAAATATCCAAGGCTTTCAAAGGGCTAGTCATCTATATCAGAGGATCTCTTAAGATGATAGTGTGAGATGAAAAAATAAGGAAATGAATGGGAATGACAAGGAAAACCTTCTAAGGTGACCACTTCGGAGTAAATCTAGGGACACGGCATGCCCTAACCTCTATGATCTAAACTCCTAATAAGGCTAACTCCGAAGACAACAATCCAGTAGCCTTCTTGACTACTTTCAGACAATAGAAAACACTTAAGGTTGAACCTAGAGCAAGGCCTAAGATCAGAGAAATACTTTTAACCTTCACTGCTTTTGACACTGAATCAAAGAGATCTTAGAAAGGCTAACTGTTGGAAAAGGAACCTAGGGGATAGGGCAAACTCTAAATCTCCCAGTTTCATAATTCTTTTAGCTGAAACCAAACAAAACATCTAAGAAACAAACTCTAAATTCATACATCGGTAAGCATGGACAAACCAACTTCTATACTGGTTAAATTATGTTGAATTTGTTCTAAGATACACGATTAGCAGAAAACATAAAGGATAAGAAGAGTAGGAAGCATTAGCGTACTTGCAGCAGTATATCCTAAGTTAATATTACCGATTCTTATCAGAGACAATGAAACATGATGTATAACAGAGGGAAACAATAACAAAGAAAGAACACATCACCACTGATTTAGATCAAGATCTGATGAACATGCTTGTCATATTAGAAGAGCAAAACCAGTCACATATATTCTTGTCCAATGGCTTGACATCATCCAGAAATAATCTCCCAGCCTGTTTACAACTACCACTCATAGAATTCTAACTCAGTAAAACAACTTACAATCAGTTAATTTTCAACGAACAACCAACATTTACAATGTATCTCTCATGAGTTCTTATAGGAGAAAAAGTGATAGTAGTGGTAGATAGAACTTAAATGGTTCATTAAAACAGAAGAGGATGAGTCTATGAAGCCCATTATGTTTTAATAACTCTACATTAACTTTCAGTACTCTTTGGATGAATTGGGGGTCTTTGACAGGTTGTTAATAACTCCAGGGGTATGTTCCTCGAAGTACTTTTTGGCTGCATTAGTCTGTTTATCTTATGTGGCAAGAAATGTGCAGATTTGTCTTTCAGGTCTTCCATGTCTTATAACTAATGCACTGATAGTTTAAGGACTTCTGTCAGGGTAATAACTTCTCCGGGCTCGATGTGGAGAGGATAGTGCTGTGGGAACCTATCCTTCTTAGGAAAAGGACATTCTGCTGATATGAAAGCACCGATAAGGCTTGCTTATGTTCTTTAGGCCTCATTAAGCCTTCTGATAATTTTTATGGTCTTCATCTGTGTCTTCATCCTCTAAACACTGGATTATAAGAATTAAGTCTTCAAAATTTTGCTTTAATCCCTTACTGATACACTTTGAGCTTTCTTCTGACCTGTTTTGTGAATATACAGGTTTTGGGGGCACTGGAGGGTTGAATCAGGGTTTATTTACGCTGATCTTTCAATAAAACATGTTTTAAACCTTCTTAACAGTGTCTTCCTCTGCTATCTTTGGCTCTGGAACTGGCATTCTATGCTTTATATCACCATAACCATGACTGCGGGGACAAAATGAATTCACGACTCTTTGACACCTGCAAAACACAATAAACTCATTATAAAAACCATGTGGGAGTGAGGAGGACTATTTCAGAGGCTCGTGGGGATGGTGGCACAGTGAGGGGAAGAATGGAGCGTAGTAGAAAAATGGAGAAAAAACCTTGGCAGAGCAGCTAACTAGGTGTTTTGAGGGGTTTGAGTGCGAGGGCGAACGTGGACCATTAGATCATGATGATCAACGACTGAAATCGCTCGATGGAGTCATTAAGAGTTGTGATGAGTGGAAAAATGAATTGGGGGTGAGATATAACGTGGATCGTTCGATCTCAGAGATCAACGGTCACGATTGACAAAGGAAATGATGTTGCAGAGGTGGTTAGGTGGAGAACCGACAATGGTTTTTACGTTTCCTTTGGGTGGTATGTGGTTTTTCCAGAAAGAAATGCGATTCGATACATCAGTTGATACCTGTCCCTTTGAAAACTGCTAATTTCGCAAAATTTTTTGGAGTTAACTCTTGGGCACAAAATTTTTGCGAAATGCAGTGTCAGCCATCGGATAAAGGGCAGTAGATCCGATGGTGCGGAATGAATGCGATCGTGGGTTAGATGTGTGGATGGAAAGGTGGGTAAGGCCTAGATGAGGTATGGCCTTCTTTTTCATGAGGTGAATAGTGGGTTAAATGAGGGCTGTTGGATCATGAGAAATGAATGGTGGAGATCTCATCGGATCATGACATCGGCAGAGGTCAAAGGGTAAGGGAATGAGCCTTTGCGATATGCAATTATGCTAGGGTCGTCTGATCTGAAGGATGATCGATGGTCAGGATTTAATCGGTAGGTTGATGACGGAGGGCTATGGGCTGAGCGCGGTGAGATCCTGGCCATTGGTTCTTGTGGATTCAACGGTCTAGATCCAATCGGCGGGCGCGAGTGATGAGTGAAACAAAAAGCCGATGGAGCGATGTGATTGAATCTCGGCTACTGGTTCTTGTGTATTCGATGGTCAGGATCAAATCGGGGATCGGAGGGGAAGGGATCATTGCATCGAGAATTCGAGAAAAAGAACAAAGGAAACGAGTTTTTTGTGATTGCAATTAGGCCTTAGCGCTTGGTCGTAGCGCGGGTTATATGGAGAACAGGGGCTAGGGCTAAGGCCGAAGGGGGCTTAGGACCTTAATGTTAAAAAGGGGTTTTTAGGCCAAAAAAGACAGGGGTTTTTAAGCCAAATGAGGGGTTCCGATAGGTAGAAGAAGGGGTTTTTAAACCAAATGAAGGGAATATGGGTGAAAAAGGGGATTTTGTGGGAGTGAAAAGGGGAAAATGGGGGCCTTCTGAAGACAGTTTCTTTCACAAAACAATAGGATTCTTTAATGGAAACATCAGTGAAGATAAATTTAAAGGATAAGGACATCCCAAGGCTTCAAGGATGATAAATTTTCAAAGGAAATTTTCACTTGAAGGCTTGAACGCCAATTTAGCCACCTGTTTGCTTTGACAAATTATTATAGGTGGCTAATAGTCTCCTTGTGGGATGGACTATTTACATCTCATGAGAACTTTGGAGGAACAATTCATGGAGGGCTAGATTAGTGAACACTTAGCTTATGGAGGAAGCTTATCACATGATGGTGTCACCAATGGAGGAGGAGAAGAGTTGCAACACTCACCTTATCAGTTGCTTGAGGACAAGCAACATTTTGGAGGGGAGGATAGTAATATTCCCAATTAGTCCTAAGATAATGGGAATATTCATTTTTGTTTTATTTTTATGTTTCGTGAATAAAAATGTAAAGGAGGATCATAAAACTCCTAAACAACAAATAAATCAATGCCAAATGTAAAAAAGGCTAAATCTTGGCTATGTAAGCAAGCACCCTTAGGTATGAAAGGGGCTGGATGTTTTGACTGGGTCAACCATGACCAAATCTACAATGTTGTCTTGGAGGAGTGGCCATCAATGAGGCACAATGCAGTTTTAGATGGAGATGGCTTGTGTGAAAGAAGCTATTTCATTGAAGGTGGTTTAGGGTTTACAAGCTCTTAACTTATAAAAGGAAGAGGATGGAAGCATGAAAGGGTTGTTTATGGTATTGTATTTTTTGAAGTATTGTCTGTTTAGACATACAAGATTTCTTTGGTTGTCTATCCTAGATTGCAAATGTTGTTTAGCATTGGGTGTTCAACATTATCTATTCTGTAAGTTTATGGGGTTTGTCTTTTATTTGGAATAAGATTTTGCTGTTACCTTTAAGCTTGGAACCTCAATAGCTAGAGGATCGGACCCGTCTCGGGTCTAAAACTCTGAGTAAGTTGTAATCCTGAGTTGGGTAAAGGGTTGTAGTATTCTTGCAGGTTTTACTGTAATTTTATGGATTATATCGTCTTTATTTACTGTATGTTTTCATTTCTATTTCAATGTCTTTTCATTATGAAATATAATTTCACAAATAATATATGAATGGCCTAGTTATCTTTTCTAGACAATTTTTATTGTTGTAAAATACTAGAAATTGCTACTATTCCTTGAGATGTGATTTACAGGTTATGTAACAAATATTTTTCTAGAAAGGAATTTTAATAAACAATTAGACAATTGTTATTTCTTTTCCAATCCTATCCTAAATAGTTTATTCATTTTCTTACTCAAAACAGTTGTTCAGTAATAAAATAATTATTCAGGAAAAATAAGAAATTTTCACAGTAGTTCATCATCTACAAACAGAAGAATTATATACTTATCTTAGATTTTCCTTCACTTAACTGAAGGTTCCTCCAAACCTTGAGAGAGGCTATTACATCCTCTGCTCCCCCCGAGCTCCACATCAGATTCCTTTAGAGAGCAGTATTTCCCAGGATTTAAACCTCAGGACCACCATCCAGTCTAATCTCCTATCAGGTTTCAGAGCTCCACTGGTTCTAGACCAGCTCTGGACCACACCTTTCCACCTTGTGGTTTTCAACCTTTTTCTTCTTTTTTAACGTAATCCCCTCCTTTCCCTCAGGATTTTGTTTGATCCTCTTTGGGAAAAAGGTTAACTGTCAGAAGGAATTGCCTCTCCCTCTTTACTCTGGATCTTGGAATTATTTTTACCTTTAGTTAAATATTTTTCTCAATATAAATTTATTCATAAGTAAAATTCTAGTTTTCTTCTCACTAACTATTAATCATAATCGTTAATGTCATTTTAATAACCAATTCAAATGTATCTTTACTTAATAAAAATAAAAAATATTTTTAAACACCATTAAAAAATGAAACGGGGTGTTACATCTTCCCCCACTTGAGGCAAACCCCATCCTCAATGTTTACTCCATTCCAACAAATAGTTTAGGGTAGACCTCTTGTATGAATTTCTCATCCTCCCAAGTGGCCTCCTCCGAGTTGAAGTGCTTCCATTTCACTTTAACATGGGGGATGACTCGTCTCTAGAGCGTTGTTTCTCTGTAGTCGAGAATGTACTAGGGTTCTACTAGAAATTCGTCGCCTGGTTCTACCTGCAGACACATAATTTTTTACATTAGTTGAATTAAAATCCATAATTCTAAATGTTATAACACAAACATAACTTAGATGTACACTCTTCCATTGTATCACATACTTGGGGTTGTGTATGTATCTTTTCTTTAGTGACTCATGAAACACATTGTGCACCAATATATGGCTAGGAAATTCCAGTCGATAGGCTATCGGTCCTATCATTTCTAGAATTTGGAAGGGTCCACAGTATCTAGGGGCCAATTTGGCATAGGTAATCCACCTTAAAGTACTTTTCTTGGGTTTAATCTATACATCGATGTTGTCACCAACTTCGAATTCTCGAAAGGTTATCTTTCTGTATGCATACACTTTTTGCCTATCTTGAGCTACCTTTAGATTTTATCGAATTTTCTTTACTTCATGTTCCATATATTATAACATATCTAGTCCGAGCATTAATTTGTTTTCCGGACTACCCCAATTCATAGGAGTTCGACATTGTCTTCCATGCAATGCTTCAAAAGGACTCATTTTGAGGGATTCCAGATACCCGTTGTTGTAGGCAAACTCAATCAAATGTAAATATTCTTCCCATCTAGAGGGTTGCTGCATGACATACATGCATAGCATGTCTTCCAATATTTGATTAAATCTTTCAGTTTGACCATCCGTCTTGGGGTGATAGGTCGTACTAAATTGAACTTGCATTCCCAATAGAGTAAATAGTACCTTCCAAAAAGGTTATGTAAATTTAAGATCTCGGTCTGAGATAACAATTCTTGGAATGTCGTGCAGTCTAAAAATTTCACTCATAAAGATGTCAGCAATCTAAACAGTCTTATAGGCTGACTGAACATGTATAAAATGAGCCACCTTACCGAGCCTATCAACCACCATAATTGAATCATTATGTCTTTTACTTCAAGGTAATATTGTAATGAAATAAAGGAATATAACTTCCCATTTCCATTCTGGTACCGGGATAGGCTGAAGCAATCCCACTAGGTCTTGGTGTTTTATCTTAACTTGCTGAAATTCTAAAAACTCGGTCAGATATTCTGCAATGTTTTTACAAATTCTAGGCCAATGGTAGTCTTTTATTATTGTTGTTAGCATTTTCTGATAACCGAGATGTCCTGCATAGGTACTCCAATGGTATTCATCTAAAATCAACTCCTTCAGGCTCATTTTATTTGGTATGAATACCTTTTCCCTATATAGCAAAATTTGTTTTTCATTAATTTCATAATCTTATTGTTTTATTTTTTTTTCTGCTTCTTTTTTTTATTGCCACATAAATTGATATTCAGGGTCTCTTTCCGCTGTTTCCACAATTTTATCCAGAAATCTAAATTTTTCTTGATTAAAATAGAGTTCGTAGATGCAATGCAATTTCCTACTTTATGCATCTTCTACACTATTTTATTTCCCTTTTACATGTTGAATATCAAAGTTGAAATCACTTAAGAATGCATTCCATCTTTCTTGGCGAGCATTCAAATCAGCTTGCTTAAAATAGTTGGTTAGGCTACTATGGTCGGTTCTTAACACAAACCTTTTTCCCAATAGGTAATGCCTCCAAATTCGGAGGGCATGCACAGCTGCAGTTAGCTCCAAACACTAGTAAAAATGATGAAATTAATGACTAGGTGACTAAAAATGTTAGTCACCGCAATTATTTCAAGTGAATTACTACTAAATTTGAGCAATTTTATTTGACCAAACTAAAAATGACTAATTTAGTCTTGGAATAAAATATACGACTAGATAATAAGTGACTAAACTAAAAGCGACTAACTTAAAAGACTAATTTAGTCCAGGGATAAAATATATGACTAGATAATAAGTGACTAAAGTAAAAGTGACTAACTTAAATGACTAATTTAGTCTAGGATTAAAATATATGACTATGTAATAAGTGACAAAATTAATAATTATTAATGTAAATGACTATTATAGTCCAAGAATAAAAATATGGCCAAATAGCAAGTACACCAAGTATATGAATTAGTCATTTATGTATGTAATTTTTAATTGTGTCAATCCATATATAACATAAAAAAATGGTTGCATAGCATTTGTTGAAAGACTAAAAAAAAATGCTATGGTGATGAGACATCCTTGTCAGTATTTTGGGAAATAATAAGTTTAAGAAGCTCAAAACAACTCTTGGAGTCATGTTCAATGAGTGACCATAAACTTAGGGGTGTCAAAGTGGCTAATAATCATAGTTTATGGTGGATGATAGTCACCATAAATAACATTTGTCGTTTAGGTCATTTGTTTAGTGTCCAATGTTGGTGAATCACTATATTATATCATGGTACCATATATTTCTTTTTTAAAGGAAAAAATATATTGAACAGGAATTAAGTTGCATCTCGTGTAAATGTTTAATGTCATGATGTTGTGAATGGTTTGAGCATTATCTGTATCATATATTTGTAATCACTCCTTTCAAGTTTACTTTAAGAAATAAAGGAAGAGGTGCAGGACCTTTCCATAAGAAGGAATTTCACTAACCCTGATCTCCTCATATCATGCTTTTAAACATTAGCACATAAATCAAACACATGCCCTAATCTCTCTAGTCTGGAAGCCCCTAGATGAATATGGTAATGAAATCCTCCCACCCGCTAGTTCTAACCCAACTATTGAATGTCTTTGGTTGGCATGTGTAAATGCCTTTAATTGATCCATGGATATGTATAAAACCTAATTTTGCATTGAAATGATACAAACACCCAAATTAACAAGAGGTATAGAAATTTCAACCTTACAACTCTCTCATCCAATATTAAATACTTCACTAGTTATTCAAGGGTTAATATACTTAACTGTATATTAAATATTAGAAACACTCATATTAACACAAGAAAATAATAATAGTATTTAATATAAAGTTATAATATAGTTAGATGTTAAATTGGCAAGTGAGACCCCCTTGTTCATGGGTGTTGGAACAGAGTCCCTTAACAGCTGCGATTTTTGTATAATTTTGTATTTTTTAGTCTAATGCAGGGGTTTTAGGGTGGGTCAAAGCCCATAACGCATTGTAAATGGGTCAAGGGTAGACCAAGAGTCTGCAAACCACGGTTTGTGGACCATTGGATGCGTAGGCTAAATCACTATAAATAGATGAACCTTTTTTGAGTCATAGGTAGGAATGAATAAAGATTAATGCGAAGTACGAACTGTTAGATCTGTGGTAGGGTTGTTTGGGTTAGGACTCCTGCTGGTTGTGTGCATGGAGATCCTCTATCATGCTGTGTGTGGACCCTGCTGGCTGTGTGCGCAGGTGGTAATTTGGGAATGTAGGAGGATTTTTGGGTAATAATATACATGTGCGGAAGCATTGTGGATATAGATGTTATCTGGATCTGATCTGTTATGATTGATGCAGACTTGAGTTATATGATGATGTATCTGTTTGTAAGCTATGAAATATTTATGTTTATGTTAAATGTATCTTTAATTTGTTAATCTGCTACGAATACACTGTTTTGTGATTATAGATGGTAGTACACACATGGATGCAAGCTTGTTAATTAGATCTGACAAACTGTATTCTGGTTATTTATTGAAACTCTTGCGAACGACCTCTGGCTGCATAGATCTGATAATTGCGAAACCAGCTTGACTTACCCGCTCTCTCCCAGGGTGCAGAAACTTGGTTCCAGCACCCTCCAATACTGCTTCAGGTGAGACTTTGGCCTGTGGAAGCAGGTCACTGCCGAAAGGGCTAGTAGTATAGGGGTTTGTTGGCAAACCTTAACCTCTGAACCTAGGTGAGGACCCCTCGAGCCAAAAAATGGTTCAGAAGACCCGCGATATAGCCTAGCATGATCAACATATTCATTAGAAGACATTCGCAGAGGGTGACCTGGTCCTCCTATATGATAGCCAGTTTGTGAAACATCCAGGGAAGTTCTGACAACACTGGCTTAGTCCCTATATAGTTAAGGAAATCAGAAATAGCGGAGCTATAAGGATAGCCACCCTGTGCCGCGATATGCTCCCTAGATATATCAATGGTAGCCAGATCAAACCATATCAGATCAAATGACTATATGTCCGGAGTAGCTGTATAAGGTAGAATCTCTTTGCCACAACATATGAGTATGCTCAGTGTATGCGTGGGAGGTGGCCACAACTTAGGAGGCCCTGAGTGGTACGCAGGCAGTGCAGGTGTTTGTTTAAAGTGCAGCAGGTGTGCTAGGAGCACTGGGGTGTATTGGGCGCATAGGACGTGCGAGAACTAGCCATTGGGATAGTAGAATCAGGTAGAAAGATAAAGTTACTGTTGACAGGAGCTGTCGGCCGGCATTTAATGAAGCGATATTTTGAAATTGTGGACCGTTTATCTGATGGCAAGTGTCCATTACAATTCACCCGACCGTTAGCAACTCGGTGGAGTTATAAAAATGGAGGGATCAGTCGGATGAGGGTTTCATATCTTTTTTCTTGTTTGTACTCCACAGGATTATGCTCTAGGATCATCTGGGTCTACTGTACATCTTTCATGTCTGAACCATATACCCCCTCTAAGAACAACCACCCGAGGTTGGGATTCATTGTCCGCCCTAGAATGATGACCACCAACCCAATGATAGACTTGACAGAGCCAACAATCGAGGAGGTAGTACAGATTGCATCAGGAGCCATAACAGTTATTTCCACTCTACCTTCAGTAGCAAAGAAAGGGAAACAGAAAGTGCAAGGGCCAGGGAAGCTTGCCAAAGGGGCTGGGATAAAATCCCACACTTCTCCCAGCAATATGAAGCCACCATGACAGATGGACTCGGATGAATTACCTAAACCAGCAGGCCACCCCTTATCTGATTAGGAAAAGGCCCAGATCGCCCAAATAATCAGGTGGTTTCCCCCGTTTGTTCAACCTCGCAGACCTTCAACTCGCATGCTGAAGAACCGTGATGGCCTAGCCACCTACCTATAGATGTCGCTGACCCCAGGCGAGGTCCCCATCATTGGCGAACCTGTTGGCAAGTTTCATGAGGTAAATTTCGATAATCATGACTTAGCCAACTATGAGGCATTCCACCAACTAGCCCCTAAGTTTTACCTGGAGAGGATACTAGAAGATGACAGGGTACTGGTTGTCCCTATGCACTGGGTACGTGGGTTAGCTGGTGCTAGGCTATTGAACCTGCTTAGGGTGCCACATTTTGGCCACTACAACATTACAGATCATGTGGTCTGTCAACTACTTGTGTTAGTTCATGATGGTAGCTTATGGATTTGGGACCAATTCCCTATTGATGTTGTGTTAATTCATTGAATTATTGGCCTCCCTGTGGAAGGACTTGACCCAATGCTGAGGGTAGGTAAGAAGTATGAGTAGAAAATTTCCGTCAACATGCGTGAAAATTACCATGTACTACGGAATATGCGGGGATTCATGATCAATACCATCAATGACCCATGTACGCAAATGGGTACGCTGTTGCTCGCATGCAAGCTAATCCGTAAATCCCAAGCTGCCACCATACCTGCATATGTTATTCAGTTGGTAGGGAAATGCAAAAAATAAGTATGCTTCAATTGGGCCTAGCACTTATGTAATGAAATTTTGGGAAACACCCTTGAGGCCCAGGATCGGGGGCGCCCATTCTGTTACTCCTGGCTGCTGTTGCTTATTGCGTTGGTCGCCTGGGAAGCACCGAAGGAAGTAGTCCTCTCTGAGACCACCTCTGATATGTGTGAAGTAGAACTCTACGCCAACTTATGGAATTCCAAGGATGTGTAGCGTATTAAGGATAATCAGGTCTTCTGGATCCTGTTTCAATGCTGTTTGGTGGCCGCCATCAACTCACGATCACGTCTATCTCCTGTAGTGTATGAAAAAGACTAAACCATCACGGCATTTTAGGTCACCCTGCACCACATCCAAATAAGAGCGCACAAAGATAGCACTTGGGTCATGCTCCCATATATGGCTGCAGACGAGGATATTGATCGCTTAATCGCTACTTGGTCCTTGTAGTCGAAGATGGAGTTCAAAACTGGTATAGTAGGCACTTCAGGGGCGAAGGTTTCCCTGAATACCATAGCCAAAGGAACTGGTGGTGCAACCAATGGCACGGGGAAGGCAAGAAACGTAGGGTCCCTGAAGGCGTCGCAGCCAGATAACAAAATGAAGAAGGGTACAACAGTACCGTCACAGGAGGGGTTGTAGCCACACGTCCCAGAGCAGAGGGATGTTAACTCCCCCAGAGGTACAAAATGGGCGGGTGCAGCCACTAACGGGCCACATAAGAAGCGGTGCTCACAACGAACAGGACAGGATGAATCAGTTACACTCACAGAAGGCAACCTGGCACACATTATCGATGCGGTCACCTTGGCCAAGGAGGACAAGTGGCTGACTCTGGAAAATCAGTAGAAAGATGTGGTCACCTCACTTCAGGCTGAGTTCTGAGCCTTGCATATGAAGACGAACACACTACACACTAGTTTTGTCCCTGTCTGATTGACCCTAATAGCTAGCTGCATGGCCCTTGTTGCAGAAGTAAGTCGCCTCTGCCCCCTGCCCAGTGTAGCCCTTACAATAAGTTCACTTGACATCAGAACGTGAGTACAGGCTTGCGCAGAGGTCCAGTTGGATTTGGAAAGATTTCCACAAGAGTCACTACATGCTTTACATAGCTCATTGTTTCAAGAGATCCACCACAGGGACCATCACACCCCCTAATGGCTCCGCGCAGTGGAGCAGAATATTATCGAATAGACAGCTGAGGTAACCAGGGTATAGGTTGTGCACATGCACCTGGAGCATTTAATTAATCAACTCTGCACCGATGTTATGGACGAAATACCCATAACAACTACCCCCCAGGCCCAAATCGAAAGGTTGGTCGCAGCCTTGAGAACATCCAAGACAGAGGTCGAGGTCATCAAAGCTCAGATGGAACAGAAATTCACAAACTTATAGGCACAACTGCAGCCAGAAACACCTCCAGAGGTCAAAGCCTAGTGGGCTGTACTCATTACAGCTTCCACAAACATAATCACAGGCCAAATTACTTAGGGCACCCTATTATTGGACACAACGATGCAACTATGGACCAAGGCACAGCATTATCCTCTCCTGCGAGAAATTAATAACACGCTGCGCCAGAAGGAAGAGGAGTTCGATCAAATGGAGGCTACCTTGACTACATTAGTCCCAGCCCAGCGCTTGACTTGACTACGCTTTGGCCAGGCCCTCCAAGATGACATAGAGGCCCTTCGACAACAAAAGTAGACATTGAGTGATTGCCTCAAACCATGGGCGGATGAGGCCCTTAAGCTATCACACGATGTGAATGTTGCAATGAAATAGTTGAACCGTTATATATAGTGTGTAAGTCTTGTTACCATTATTGAAGGCATGTTTTGTTGGTTAACTTAGCTAACATCACATACATTCAATAGGATTGTTAGAGGCATCAAAGGATACTCAACCCATTTAAAGTAATGCATAACATTGATGGGGGATTGCTTATTGCTTGGTGGGTGAAAATAGTCTGTTATTATTCCCCCACAATTCCATGTGACATGTTCACACCTCATGGGCCAAATTTCCTTCTTAAGGGGGTTGTTTATATAATATAGGGTTAGGTCAAAGTCTAGAGTGACTTTAGTAGAATAAATACCACTTAGTTGTAACTGTCGATTTAAAGTGGTGCTTTCATAAATTTTAAGATGATTCTACCACATTGCAATGTCTAAAATCAATTAATTTCCACTTGCTTTTGTTCATCAAAAAAATTTCAATAAAAAAAACAATGTATGTTAAAGCAAGTTAAATAGACCAATGCTCATTGACCCACACCACCAAAATTCCTAGATTGATCTCCTTGCTTGCATTTGTTGGGGTTCAACCTCATTCCTCCTAACATAAGTCATTTACTCCACCATTACGTACACATGCATACTTCTAAAAAACATGGCAAACTTGACCATTTTCATGCCTTACAAAAGAATTTCAAAAACATTGTTACATTTTCACCACAACATATACATATGTGCAATTTGTATCAATATTTCCTAATTTTTTATCTAGTTCTCTTAATACAATATTATAGCACCTTGACACCCTTCAACCCTATGAATATCCTTGTATTGATTTCATGACCCTCTCCATTCTACGGTTTCCTCAAATTGATCTTGGAACACCATCCATTAAAATCATCATATTAGGGGAATTTTGAGGTCTAAAATGGGCCTCCTAAGAAAAATGTACAACCAAAATAAACTTTATAAGAACCAATAGGATTCAAGATGATGATGTCAACCATGGGGGAGGATTCACCATTTTTTAATTAAAAGGGTAAAAATATTAAAAATTAATAAAATAATAAAACTACTTTTTTCAACTCATATTTTCATCTAATCTCCCAAAGTTTTTACTCAAATTTCGAGCAGGAGTACTCATTGGATGCAAAATTTTATTTTCCATCCAAGGAGTACCCATGTTGCATACTTTCGACGGACCCTACTATGTGAAAAATGAGAAATGCATGAAAAAACGTGATTGTAATCACGTTTTTCATGTATTTCTCACTTTTCGTGTAGCAGGGTCCATCGAAAGTATGCAACATGGGTACTCCTTGGATGAGGAATTAAAATTTTCATCCAATGAGTAAGCCCGCTTGAAATTTGAGTAAAAACTTTGGGAGATAAGCTGAAAATA
This sequence comes from Pinus albicaulis, assembly GCA_034641835.2. NCBI lineage: Eukaryota > Viridiplantae > Streptophyta > Pinopsida > Pinales > Pinaceae > Pinus > Pinus albicaulis. Next base: position 1,358,331,603 of record CM076570.1, read on the forward strand.
TGAGTTGAAAAAGTAGGTTTTTCCTTTTTCCCTCTAAAATTTGATGATGTCGTTAGATCTTATTTTATTATTTCCACTATTATTTTATAAATTCCTTAGGAGGCCCATTTTAGACCTCAAAATTAACCTAATTAGTAACTACACTTACATATATTCAACTTGACAAAAATTGAAACAAAAACAGTCCTATAATTATAATATTGTATAGATGAAATATCTCAACATCTAAGAATAATGATATATCTTTAAACCTACTTAGTAATATCAACAATATATATACATATCTAAACTAATAATACATCAACAATATATCTACACATATAAACTAATTATAGATATTTAAACCTACAATGCTACAAATACACCCACGGTCATTGCTTCATTGAGAACCTTCTCCCTACGAGAGTGGACCAACAAGGATTTCTCTAGTGATCCTCATTGCGAGGAAATCCAATCAACAAATGGCGAGAACTTCCAAACCTTGGAGGGAACCCTTCCCTCTCTCAAATTTCATGAGAAGGTGAAAACAAATGCATTAGGAAGGATAGTTTTATTTATTAGTCAAATTTTAAAACCCTCGCTAGTTCAAGGGTTTCGAATTTGAGCTCAGGGTTTCCATATAGATTTCAGGATCTATTCTGGGCAGCTGAGCTAAGCCTAGCCATGGGAAAGCATGGTAGGAGTTCGATCCCCATCAGCTGAGCCAAGCTGAGCCATGGGAAAGCGTGGTAGGAGTTCATCAGACAACCTGGCTTCCTCTGAGGAAGAACGACCAAAGAATGAAGAATCGAGTCCCAACAAAGCAGAGGAAGACCATGAAGTGATCGAATTAGTAACTCGGCCTATTATAGACTACAATGCGAAGACGAAGAAGACAATGAACTGGCTGATGTGTCTAGCCCAGAGGATGATCAAGATGCTTCTGGAATCGACAAGGCCAAAACTGATGATGATGTAATTCTATCAAACACTATTTCTTTTGCAGTCCATTTATTTGATGAAATCAACATCTTGCTTACAGCTTTCTGGTTGATATATTAGATCTAGGCTCAGAAACAATTACTTATATATATCTCTTCAAGTATTAGTTAAAGAAGGTAGGTAAGGTCATCGTTATTAATATATCACTCAAGGTTGTGCTACACCTCAATATAAGCTTGCTCGGGCGATAAATAAAGAAGAGAGTGCTTTTTAGGCTAACGACAACACACAAGCAGTACCTTTGATAGGATTGATCGAAGTAGCTTCGACCCTTCAGTCAGGTATGGTATAAATATTCACTTATAGGCAACACAAATAGATTTATTCATTCACATATCGGGCGGGATCGGAATGGGTTCTCCCTCGTACACTACTTGAACTTGATGAATGCCTTTGGGGCAGGGGGCTTGGCACCTGAGACCAGTTAAAAGCCCGATTCTCTTATTTCACATTTTTGCATGATCTTGGTGCATTTAGGTTTTAATCTTCAGCCTTTTGTGATTATAGCTGGATTCAGTTAACTTATAACATTCCAATTTATAGCTTTCCCAAGTTTGCTAGGTTTTAACTAATACATTTTATTTTTAATTTTTTTTTAGTTTTCTGTGTGTACCCATGTTTTATAACAAGAAAAAATTGAAATTAATCTCTGTCCTAAGACTTTGTATTCATGCTACTTTGAATCCATAAATTCTATTGTAATTAATCTCTGTCCGAATACTTTGTATTCATGAAGATTGTGTAAGTCTATAACAAAAACACCCTTATTCGAGATTGACTATGAATCAAGCATTCTTGATCCTTAAAGAAAATGAGAGGTGGAAACACGTTATGATTTGAAACAATATTTGTTGTGGATAGTTAGCAAAGGAGTTTAGAATGATGGTACTATATAACCTAGAAGTGACTTTTGCATAATGACAACTTTCTTCATGAACAAAGTTGTATAACAATAGATGAATTTTAAACATGATTATAACCTCCAGGAATAATATGTGGTCCTGGTAAGTCTAACCATATGTCATTATAGTAATAGTATGTGATAAGTAATTGGATAAATCATAAAATTTCTCAGGGACAGTTCACTCTATGATGACTACGTCTACTAAAATCATGAGTACTTGGTTAAAGAGTTTATACTCTGAATAGAGAACAAGATTATGTCATACATTTCGGCATTGCATTTTACAAAGTAATTGAGATAGTTTTTTTACAGTACACGAGCTTTTGAAATTCCAAATCCACTCTTTCTTGATTGCATTTTACTGAACTTGACAGGATTACAGTGAATTTTCATTAGCCTATCGGCCATCTCATGCGGATGCCACATATGACTTCAAATATGGTGTTCATTCAGTTCAGGTATGCTTAAGCACGCCTATTTCCTGAGTAGTATGCCTCTCTTTAAATGCTTCTTGCTTTTGAAGATACAACTTAGTGATTTATGTGTTATAACTACATTTCTATAAAATGCAGGGAGGTGGCAGATCTTCAGCACGGGAAATAATCGAAAGAGTAGTAGCTGGGGCTGTGGCAAAGAAGATACTTGAGCTAAAAGCTAGGACTGAGGTACAGTCATACTACTTTCAATATTGCAATTTCCAGAAATGTGTTGAGGCTTCTCATATACTTTTTTCCTCTCTATATGAACTAGACATTTTTAATTTCTGAGAACATTATTTCTCTACAACCTTAAATATATATTGTTGTGTAACCAGCTCAAAAAATAGACGAAAAGAGATATAAACGCCTTAGAGATGAGCCACTTCGAGGGGGAAACCTCCAATACATTACATAAATGAACAATTCTTGGATGATACAAATGACACAACCTCCTTTCTATATATAGGAGTACATTGAGCCACAATGTAATCCTAGTGGGGCTGCAATGTAATCCTAGCCGACCTAACAATAATAATGTAAGGGCACAATAATAACAATATGGGAGTTACATGGGTACAAAAATAACAATAAGGGGGGCTACACTAACATAATAAGGGACTACACTATTAATATAGGGACTTAACATGCCCCTCTCCTTCAAACAAGTGTTGTCCTCTACGCTTAATTATTTCTTGATGCTTCTGTATAAAATTCTCATCCTCCCATGTGGAATCTTCTACAGGAAAGTTCTTCCACTTGTTGAGATACTCCGAAATTGATCGTCCTTGTCGAGTTCTTGTTTTTGTGACTGCTTCAGAACTTCTTTCTATGTGATGTTGATCTTCCTGTTGTTTCATTAGATTCTGCACCAAAGTTAGGTTATCGTTTGAGAGTTGGAGAACTTGTTGTTGATGCTTGATGTGATATTCCACTAATTTATCATCCATATTAGCTATTATTTGATCCTTCAAACCATCCAAATTAGCCTCCATTTCTTCTTTTAAACCATCTATGTCATCTTCGATTGCTCTTTGTAAGATCGAAATTTGTTGCACTTGGTACCGTAATTTTGATATCTCATACTGCAATTCTTCCTCTTCATGCATCATAGTATAGATTTCTAAGGGCTTAATGGGTGTTGAATTATTTTTAGTAGGCATTTCAAAATCAAATACTGAAATATATGCTCAATAGGCCCTTGGAATCACTTCAAACTGCTTTTTCAAACAAACGTTATGCAATTTTAAAAACCAAATGCACACCTTTTTCTTTCTTTTGAGGAGCTCGATATTGAAATTCAATTATATCTGTGATTGTGGCTCTTAAATATCTTAAATTCAACACTGAAGTAGCCCTCTGAATTCTCTTTTTAATTCCACAGGTCTGACCTGATTTTGATTCTCCAAGACAAAGTTGTGTCCAATCTCCCACAATGACCTAATTCTGGACTGGTTCAATAGAGCGAACTTGTACGACCTGCCACGTGTCACTGTTTTGTCCTTTGTCTCTAAAATTGATAGCCAAGAAACTAAATTCTGTGTACTTGTGACCAATTTTTACAGCACTCCAATCCGATGCCCAGAGAGAGAGTTATTGAACTTTTCCCACGATCACCTCTTTGAGATGAAATTCAGGAGCCTGAAAAAGCACTACCTTCCACAGATCATATCTCAAAAAATATTGCGAACCAAGATCTACCAATTTTCTCAGGATTTCAGCTTTCCACACCATGAATTTAAGATTTGGAAAACCTTTCGGGTAGAAAATTTTTTATAGCGCAAACGCTACCATGACCTGTTTATGATCCTAAAACAAGACCCACTTTCCACAACATCACATTCTCCGGTAAAAAACATTGGCAAAACCAAGATCTGATGAAAAAAATTTTCAAAGATTTTCAGTCACACTCCCAAAATTTCAGCTTCTGAAGCTTCGTAGAAAAAAATTTATAGCTATAAAATGCTATTTTTACCGCTGATTATGACAATGAACCTCAGAATCCAAAGTTTCCTGACACCAAATAACACAAAATTCGGCCCAAAAAATATAAGAAAAGAGATATAAACGCCTTAGAGATGAGCCACTTCGAGGGGGAAACCTCCAATACATTACATAAATGAAAAATTCTTGGATGATACAAATGACACAACCTCCTTTCTATATATAGGAGTCCATTGAGCCACAATGTAATCCTAGTGGGGCTGCAATGTAATCCTAGCCGACGTAACAATAATAATGTAAGGGCACAATAATAACAATATGGGAGTTACATGGGTACAAAAATAAAAATAAGGGGGGCTACACTAACATAATAAGGGACTACACTATTAATATAAGGACTTAACATATATTGTTGATCTTTAAATTTATAGAAAATAATATAGTGTGGAATACCTCATTTAATTGCAGAAATTTTCAATTATTGAAAGCAGTGCTGTGAATGCTATGTCAAATTGTTTTCTCTGTTGGTATTTATGTGAAAATGGCTACAAATAATCATTAAAGGACTCATGATAGGCACGTGGTAAACAATATAATGTATGCATACTGATATTGCTAGGATGTAGGAATTTCGATTTTTTAGTTATTCATATGATCCAAGTAGAATAATTGTTTCAAGAATTGAAATTATGCGAAAGGATCTAAACTCATGAATTTTACCATGCCCAATTTTAGGCATGTGGCTTGGGAAATACTAAATATTAAGTTGGCTTTCATTGACACTTAAATTACAGAATTTAAAAATTAAGACATGTAAGTGCTCTAAAGCCATCAACTTCTAGCCACCCTCTAGTTAACCAACAAAATGAGTAATGGAATATTAGTGGAAGTCATGAAAACTAATGAAAATGCATGTTATCAAAATGTCCATTATGATAGTATGTGTTAAAATTTCTTTGAAACCACCATCCTGGCAATTTACCACCTATCAGATTAAAAATCTATTGAATAAATATACAACTGGGATGTTAAGTTATCCTAAAACCAACTATCTAAGCAAACATATTAGATCTAGTTACTTGCTGGAATTATTAACTCAAAAAACTTTGGGATGTAAAGGGGTAGTCAATCAACTAGTAAAAGAGAAAACCAAACTGGGAGTGATTATGCAAAATTTTTGGATGTACAGGAGTAGTCAATCAGCCAGTAAAATACCATAGTCACGAACAACCTCCTTCAACAAACTGTATGAGGCATCTTCAAATACCAGACTACACTAGCTCATAAATTTTCCCTATTAAGTAGCACTATCTACTCAATTCATATACCACACACTTCACAGTCTGTGTTGGAATTCTGCAAAGCTTTTGTTTTTGAAAAAAAAAAATAACCACACTAAATATGAATCTCCCTTTCCTTCAAAAGGCTCCCATCTACAATGTGAACGAAAGGAATTCTACCAAGTAACAAGGATAACAACTTTAGAGTACAGAAATTCTTGACAAGTACTAAGGTTGTGATTGCAACCATTGATTGATCAGTTGTAGCGAATAAGGGGACATCTAATGCATGCCAGCCCTACCAAATAATACATCAAAAAAATTTAAACCGTATTGTCCAGGAAGATTTATCTTTTAACCTATCAAATGTTTTGGAATATGATCTTCAATGTTTGTATCTCCTTCTTGCCTGTTTGAATGACTAGTGCTATTCCCAACCCTTGAAATTTTGTTGCCACCACTTCCTTTTAGCAGCCATAGTGTCATTTGTTTTAACTGAAGAAACGTAAGCATGCTTACAACTATCACTGCAACATTTTCCTAGTTTAAATATTCTCTACAAGGAATACAATAAAATATTACCATTCAAGCCTCCTCAACAACTCTATACTAAAGATAGCAATAGGATGTTGAGATCCCCTTTCTACTCCATGAAAAATCATGAAAATATTTTAGAAAAAGACTACAATAATGCTCTCAATCAACCAGCTCCATGATACAAGTCAACGATAACATGATAATGGAGTTGGTTTTGCAACAATTCTCCAAAAATGGCACCACAAAGTAAGGTTCCTCCTCCAAGTGATTGATCATGTATCTACCTTCACGAACAATGAATGAATCCTCCTTAGAAGCATGTGTGGCCTCCTCCAAAGTGGATTCCTTCTTCAAACCTTAAATGAATGCACAAACACCATGCAAAACTCCAATAAAGTGGCACTTGTGTCATCATGAGTAAAACATTCCATCAATATTCGATGCAAAAGATGTCTATTTGCACCTGAGCATTGCTCAGCTATCTATCAAACGAACTGGGTATGATGGAGGCATCTAGTAAAGGTATTGGGGGTGAAATCTAGTAGAGGTGTAACTCCTTCAAGGATTGGCAGTAGTAAAATGTTACTATTTAGCATTAAAGGTTTAGCTGTTGACACATTTAAGCCTTATGGCTTGGTACCAAATTTCCATAGTGTATGCTATAATTGCAATCCATGTATATCAGAGCACAGGTGAGGACACGCCCAAGCAAGAAGAGAATGCAATACAACTGAGAAGTGAGATATTATACCTTGAAGGCATGACTCATTAGGTATGTAGCTGAAATGAGAAATAGCACAAGAGATATTTTTCCTCTGAGATCCTTATATTGACTATGAAATTTTTTATTAAACGTCGAGGCTTCATAGTGACATGATTTTGCATAGAAATCTAACAGTTATTTTTATGTCAGAATAAGAGGCAGCTTGAAATTTTTAACAAGAATTGAGTTCATTGAAGTCTGGCCTAATCAAACAAGAGGCCTAGTATTGACTTGATTCTTATACTCTGAAAAACAAGGAGTATTGTTGTAGTACCACTATAAGAATGAAATTATAAACTTGCCCATAGTCCTGAAGTAGTCATTCGGACCTCCTTAAGGACAAAAGGTTTTGTTTGATCTCGAATTGTTCATTT